>CAIGRO010194707.1:0-17944 GCA_903798355.1 Fraxinus baroniana
TTTTTAAATTGTGTATAGTTAATCCATGACTTGAACTCTTCCCATTAATCTATGTTTACACATAGAGGTTCACATAATATGAGTAAGATGAGGCTTACGATCCTGTAGCATGAACCCCACTTTACTCACATTATGTCAACACCTATGCGTGCATCATATGTCAGTAAGATGAGGCCTACGATCCTGTAGCATGAACCCTACTTCACTCACATTATGTCAACTCCTATGCGTGCATCTATGCATGTCTCAAATTTTATTTTGTCACTCATTTATTGTGAATGCAAAGGCCTATGTATGGCTTTACATGAAGAGTGACTGTTTAATGAACTAAGAAATGATGAATTTAGTTACTTATTTCTTCGATAATTAGTCACTTGTGCTATTGCTTCTAAAGAAGAAGAAACCACCACGTCGACTACAACTCACTCTTGAAATCGACTTGTAAAGAAATGATGTTCAAAGTGCTTGTGATGCCACAAGGCTAGCATTCCACGAGCCAAAATGAAAATATTGAAGTTTTTTTACTTCCCTCCTCTTCAGAAACGACGTCCACGACAGGCCATTCTTCCGATCTAGATTCTAAGAAGGGATGTTTGTTCCGATATTAATTGTAACGACCACTTTGGGTAAAACCACTCCTCAAACAGACTTGTAAAGAGACGATGAGATAGAATGCAATTAGAGTTGTTACAGCCACTGACTTGTAGAGTTTATTCTCAACTTTTGCTTTCTTTCATTCTCGTCTGCAAAACATTGTATAAAACTCTTTTCTTTTCTTTTTTTCCGAATTATTTTCTGAAAATCTGTTGCTAATCTTGTCTTTATCAGCATGAAATCTATAATTGAAAGATACAATAAAGCAAAAGAGGAGCATTACCAACTGCTGAATCCTACTTCAGAGATCAAGGTACTTAATTTCGATCAATTAATTACTTATTTTTTCTGCATGAGAATTCTAAAATAAACAATTCTCAGTGGCATGTAATTCTTCTTTTTTATTAGTTTTCTTTTATGATTCTTCTGTTAAGAAGACCAGTAATATTTTTAATTATTCGATCGGTCAAAAATTTATCTCTTTGCTTTGCTATGTGCCATTTGCTATTCAAAATGAACAGCATCCTGTGAATTATTAAGGAATTGTTCTCTTTCAATTTTGTGTTTTGAGTATCCATTTTGAAATTGTTGAAAATATATTCTTTTTATCATTTTTAAAAACTGTGTTGAAAACATCGAGAACGCGTTTTGAAAATTTTGACTTGATTATAACTGAAAACACTCAAAACTACAAATTTGTCGTTTTGAATATTCTTCGTAAATTTTTAACTTGTTTTCAAAAACGAGCTTTCGAAAATAAGAAAGAAAACGCGTTTTCACTATTTTGAAAAATTGAAAACAAAAAAGACTTGAAAATGATAAAGAGAACAAACCCTAAGTATTTACTTATTTTTAAACTTCATAATTCACTTTCAAAATAAATAAATTAAATATTACGAAGTGAGTAAAGTATAGCAATCCATATAAACTTTGCTCTTTGTATCGTTTCTTCGACTAGAGAATTAAATCCAAGGGTTCGATTTGAATTCTTTCAATGTCAACTTCCTTTAATGATCTTAGTAATTTGAAAGAACACTAGGAGAACAAAAAAAAAACTCTTTTTCCTGCAAAAAGAAGATCGATAATTTCTACTTTTGACCCTCTGATGTTCAAGTCAGTACATGACTATATATAATAAAAAAAAGGCCGAAAGAATTGACTATCAACTAGGACAAAATTTTATTATAGTTGCACAACTAGTTTAATGACAAAAATTGTCTAAGCCTCCGTCAGTTACTGAGGGGTCGTTGGCTGGTGGTCCAGGAAATTAGTCTGGCTAAACTGGGATACCTGGATACCAAAAAAAACAAAAATAAAAATAAAAATTGTCTAAGCCTCTATCTGGAGTAAATTAAAATCTCAAGTCAAAATCAATAATTAAGTGTAACTACATATTTAATAAACCCACAACTTTTTAAAAACATATTTAATCAACTTTTATTTAAATATACTAAAAATCCGATTTTAATCAAATCAAACAAGGGTTAAATGTTTACGATAATAGCACACAAGACGTGAAATGCTATTGTCAAGGGAATAGTGGTAAAAACAAATAATTTCATGATAAATAAATAAATAAATAGGAGAGAAAAAAAATAGGTGAAGAAACAAAAAGATAAAAAAAAGAAAAATGTTGTGTAGATATACAACTTTGGAATATACAATTAATGTTCCCGTGACTCGGTAAATTTGATGTAGCTTTCGGAAATATTACAACAATGGAGAAACAAGGATGAATATGGAATCACCAAAGAAACGAATTAAATGGCAAGACTTGAACAAGTTTTAACAACATTGTTCTCAAACGATATTTATCTTCCCTTCAAATGCTTTTAAGAGTTATCAACAAATAGTTCGAAGGATTAATCAAATCTTTTAAGGATAAAACACCATAGCACAAGTGTTACTATATGAACAAAATGAAAACTGAAGTTCGAATATGTAAAGAAAATTGTAATAATTTCTCAAAAATTGGATGGATTGAATCATGATTTCTTGTTTTCAAGGATGAATACCATTCTCTATTTATAGTTTTCCATCATCCCATCACGAAATGATTCCAATCCTCCATGAAAAGATTAAGAACCTGTTTGGTAGAGATTAAAATCGGATTAAAATTGAAAAATTAGCTATTATTATTGACTTTTATTAGACGAGTGAAACCCAATTACGACCATATTTTCAATTTTAATTGTTACCAAACAGACTTTAAGCATTTTAGCCAAAAGCCACCAGATTTCAAATCTGAAAATTAGCTTAACGGCTATTTTCAATGCCCATGCTACTTCCATGAAGACGCATGGTACAGCCACTATTGGTCTCAGGTGAATTTTATGAGCCTTGCGCGACTGCGAGCTCCATTTGGTCACATGGGCAGAATGCAATGCGCCTTATTTTTTATTTTACAATTCATTTCCAATCATCCACATACTTGTCCAATTAAGGCCCAACTCCAAACATGATTTTGATAACAGGAACTTCTTGAAAAGTCAAAAGCTATATTTGAACTCATTTAGATAATTTACCAGAAGTTCCTTGTCTAACTGTAAAAGATTTTAGAGGAATTGACTTGAATTAACTTCCAAGTTTTGCTGTGTCGACCTGACCCCTACGTCCAAATCGTTAACTTACATACTGCCCGCTTTGAAAAGTTCGAACTCATCTTACTTCTCATGAATTTTTATCTGAGCGTAAGCCGGAACATTACACTTACAAAGTGCAATGTCAATGACTGCACTTACTGGTTCCATGTTTCTTTGACACGACGTATACGATTACTCATCCATGTACTCAGGTACATACTGACTTATTGCTATACTAAGAATTTGAAGAGGGGCCTATTTCTTTTCTATTTATTTCTTCACCTTTTTTTTCCTTACTTTTTCTCTTTATATTTAATTTAATAGCATGGTATTTTTTTAGTTCAATCTTGCTACTTATACATTAACTTCTACATCATGGATATATTCTTGTGAGTTACAAATTTTTATACATTGATTCTAACAATGTTTTAAACAATCAATGACACAGATTTTGACAACTTACACAATGTCAACGTCATCTAGGAACGTACATATAGAAAACGTTTGGACATATTCTTTTACTAGGACTAGTTAAGACTATAATGAAATGTTGAGAACAGAATTGACTTTAAAATATAAGACTTATGATTTTACTTGTTTCTCCTTGCATAAATTAATGTACAATGTGAATGGAAAATATAAGCCTCTTTTCGAAAGGCCTAAATGAATAGCAATAGCTGTTAAAGAACAATAAAGATTCAATGAGAAGCGAGAACATAAATGCTATAAATGACCCAATATCTAATAATGGTAATAATATCAATGAAAGAATATGTTCATGTACTTTGAAGACTTGCTCAACTCCACATATTTGGATCAATTCTGTAGAAGAGAAGATTAGCTCAAGGCAATCACTAAAATTTCAACCTTGCCGTCAATCTTGTACCGATGGCACTTTTAAAGCCTTAAAACTAGTAACTATCCATAGAATTCAAAAGAATGTTAGGGCAAGACAAGTCGTTTTCATTAAGCTAGGTGTCAAATGGAAGTGCACTGATATACACAATTGAATCGTCCTAACTCCTAACAGACTAGTAGACTTGAACCTTATTCTTCGTGACCTCATCATTTTGATAGTAACTCATCATTAATTTTCATTATCCTATTTAATGACATGAAAAACAATTATTCAAAGAACTCATAACAAGAAGAAAACCAAAAGCTCTACCCTCACTGGATAAATAAATATGCATATACATCAAATGAGAGGAACAGAGTACTTAAAACTCACCTTAAAATAAATTTTGTTGGTCAATAATGTTGTCATAAGAAAATTATAGGAATGTTTTGTGCTTTACATGAGCACTCAAGTGTCGTATAGTTAGGAAGTACTTATAAACCCTTGAAATTACGAAGAAAAAAATTGAAAACTTTATTAACAAAAATACTACTTCAATAAATTCACATGTAATTTTTTTGCAATAGAGAGGCTTACCAAATGACAAGTTGCATCAACCTTCACTTCGTCCAACATTAAATGTGAATTTCCTGGTATCTTCTGAAAATAGGCTGATCAAATATCAATTCTTGTGTGTGAATTCTGCAACAATCAAAGCAAAATTTAAGTTTGTCCATTCTTAAATAGTTTAAGACGTGGTGGTTCAACATTGAAGATAGTGGTTCTTAATATAATCGATTTGGATTTGGGTATCCATTATAATTATTCATACAAGCTTGAATAAATATTTTAGAGACCATTGCTAGCCGTGAAACAGGCATTATGCCTTAATATAATGTAGTAAGATGATTGAGTTTAACTAAGGTAAAACAATTGATCATATAAAATACAGTTGTCTACTCATCTTCAAGAATTATGCAGGGTTTCATGTTGCTATCATGCCCCCGCAAGCTTGAACATCTATCAAGAAGGCTAGTCTTGGAGCTATTAAGATGAATAATTTTAAACATACAAATGTTTATGCTATTAAGGTGATAAATCACGGATCGGTTAAATATGAATAATTTTTAACATAGAAGGGTTTAAGCTCCTCCTCTTAACAAGATTGACTGTTTAATATGGAACCTCGAGCCTAACCCCTTGTTTGCTAATCATAATTTCAAGATTCTTTTTTTTCTCATCCTCATTTTTAACCACACATTCTCATAATAAAATATTCTTCACGCAAACTAAAAAAAAAATTCTACTTTTTAACCACATATACTCCAAAAATTTACCATTTAAAAATTCTATGGTATCAGAGCTCAAAATGCTCAAATAAGGAAACGAATTTTAAGATTACAGTTCCCAAACAAGTGACCATTTTGTGGGAACATGTTAAAGGATAAACCCCACATTGGTTAAAGATGAAATCAATAACCAACATATAAGAGCTTGGATTATTCATCTTAACAATGTTAACCTTTTAAGATAGCACCTCCAAATTTTAATAGGAGCAATGTGAAAGAGACTGTTTGCATGTTAGCAACATCACAAGTCCTCAAGCTCTTCTACATACATGAGAGACGAAGTTGGTTTTTGGCTAATTGGTTACGGGCGAAATGGAGGTCAATAGCAACATGCTTCAAGCGTGGAAAGTAGAGTTGGCATTTAAATGAATAGCTCCCCACATTGTCGCCATAAATACTACGGATGGAGGGAACTATGACTTGAAGTTAGTATAGTAAGTTGGTTATCCGATTGACTTTGGCAATAGCAGAGGAAATAGTACATATTTGTGCTTTCGTACGTGATTTTGCTTCTTAAAACCCCAACTAATGGGGTTGGCACCCAAAGAAACGTTTTAGGCCAAGGGTAGAAATGTGATCGCCTGGGTTTCAACCCAATCGACGTAGGACATGCAAGGAGCATTAATGGTAACCTTTGCTAAATGAGAAGCCACGATGCAACGTAACTTTCAATTAGCAAAACATCCTTTATACTACAATCCAGTGAAAGGTTGCAACATAATAAATAGATT
The DNA here is from genome assembly GCA_903798355.1 of Fraxinus baroniana. Lineage (NCBI taxonomy): Eukaryota > Viridiplantae > Streptophyta > Magnoliopsida > Lamiales > Oleaceae > Fraxinus > Fraxinus baroniana. Next base: position 6,095 of record CAIGRO010194707.1, read on the forward strand.
TTGAAAATTTATTGAATTCATAACTCATATCTAGTGAGGGAGAAATATTAGAGAGAGCCTAGTACTTTAAATTGTTTACGATCGGTTAGTGTTCTATTGTCACTAATTTTGAGACTCATTAGGAAATAACGGAGTTCATGTATATTTAGTGTCTATCATATTTCTTATGATAACTAAATCTCAAGCGTATTTTTGATAGAAAAAAACACACCCATTGAGGTTGGAACAAGTTCAACTAAGAAAATAGCTAAAAGATACTTTCAAGAATGAACACCTTTGTGGTTGTTCCATAAAGATATTTTTTAGGCCATGCTAGCATGAACATCAAGTTAGCGGGCCAATGTTTGGTAACAGTGGTAAGAATAAAACATGTCATAATTATTTCACAACCGAACTAAATGTGTTTGTAATGTCCACTCCAAGATGTCGGCGAATGTTGCATCTCTCTACCGAGCCCTCCGCTTTATGCTTGATTTTGTAAATCCAATTGCAGCCAATGGCTTCTTTCCCACAATGAGACTAAGTCTTATTATTTTTTGCTTGGGCGTTGATTTCTTCATGAATATCTCTCCGGCAAGAATGATTTTGATCGCTTTGAGCTCTTTACCCCTAGTCAAAAGGTTTTGCCATCATAGTGACCCATCAGTATGCCGTTAGATTTTGTAGGTTCACTTACAAGTTACAACCAACTACATTTTCTATGGCGTGAGAAGGGATAAAGGTCTAGGTAGAGTTGCGAAAAAGAGCATCATAATTGTCACACTGTGTGGCGTGAATATAGACTTTCCAGAGCTTGTTTCAATGTTGTAGGTCCAATGGCAATATCAAAATCAGTAGTAGTTAAAAACAATTCTCTGGTTTTAATATATTATGCTTTTAAGAATAATATAGTTTGATTAGGTGGCTTAAGAAATAATTGTTATTAAGGCTATAAGCAAAAATGGTCAAATCAGAAAACTGAATCGAAACCACTTTTTTAAAAGCGCTGATTTTGATGCCATGTCAACCCATTAGCAAAAGTTTTTTGAAAATAAGCCAAACATTTGGTATACGTTTCAAAATTTTAACGGCAATTTGAAACTAAAATGGACCGTTTAAAAAAAAAAATTTAAATTTTTTTGCAATAAATTAGCCTAATAGATTACAATCTATCATCCAAAATAAAAAGTAAAAACTGAATTTTATATAGATAAGTAAGGTCGAGAGTCGGGATGTTATACAAGATCATAGGAGTTGGTTATTTACACAATGATGTAGGAGCATTGTTTAAAAATCTGTTTGAGGCTTGCTCCACAATTCGTCTTCTTGTGAGGCTTTTGTAAAGCATTTCTAATCTCGCCCCTTAAGTTCCATTTGTGAGGCTTAAACCTCGACTTAGTAAAGCTCGGTATAAGTCTCACGACGATTATAAACATTAAGCCATTTTTTATTCACACATTTGGAGGGACCCACAAGTATTACCTACTTATCAACCACTTATTTCTATCAATTTATAATTTAAATCATTTATAAATGCTTCTCAAACAATCTTTGCTAGACTTAGCTTTTTGGGTCATTTTCTTCTCTATTAACTATTTATTTTACGTTTGTTGGCAAGGTAAACTTCAATTTTGATAATTTGTCTTATTATGGATTTACAAGATGGTAAATTATTTATTATGAGCATACTTTTATATTCTTTGAACTATTTATTAGTCTATCTTGAGTCTTACGCCAAAGCACCTCAGGGCTTATGCCTCTGCTCACAAAGGAAAAATGCTTTGATGCCCTATTAAGCCTTTCTAAAATTGGATACGAGAATGAGATCTTGGGAGTGATTGGATTAGTTGATAAAAGTTTAGGAAACAAAGATTTTACAAGAATTTAGATGGACCATAGTAGCATATGAGTTGTGCTCTATAGAGAGAGTAATGATAACACAAGTTCTAGACCAAAATTCGAGTTTGTGCTGTGTAGAGAAGAAACTAAAGGTTGCACCTCCTCATTTATTGTTTTCTTTCCATTTGTTGCTTTTTGGAGGGTAGATTTACGTTCTCCTTCCTTATCTTCTTGAGAGTTCAATACATTTCATGGTAGGGGCATCCTAACCCATCATCCTCTTTGGTGTAGCTTAAAAGCCCACCGAGGCTGTGATGGTGCTTTGCTAAAAAAAACAAAATTAGTAACGCAAGCATGAGTCATTGGAATACCATTAACATCTCCAACCATCATATTTAGAATGGATTGGAAATCTTGGCAAACGGATGTTGTATGGTGAGAGGACCATGCCAACTACCCAATTACAGTGACTTCCACATGATTTAATATTCATACGATTTGCTTGAGGCCTCTATGGTATAAAGTAAGGTGGACGATAACAGCAACATGCTTATGCAGTTGTCTTTTTTGTCAAATGATTGACAAATAATTTTGAGTCTGAGAGTTTCCATGACATTGATTGGAATTCTAGAGTCACTGAGATTGAGCACTGTGTGGATAACCTTGGTTGAAGAAGCTTAGATAGCCATGTTGGTTGCAACTGCTAGCTGGGGTTGGAGATTATTCCAAAGTTCAGATGCAATAGTCCAAAATTCCCACCGCCAGATTGTGGTCCTTTGCCCTTGTTAACTGAAGTTCTTTGACAGAGTTGTACAGCAATCACTAATCCGAATTGTAACTTTCTTGGTTGTTCCTCTTCGCACCTACAACTCTCCGTTGAGTAAGAGTGATGATCACGAATGGCAGCAACCATTTCCTTGAATAGATTCAGGACAGTTAAGAACATGAATGACAATTTCTTTTCCCTTAAAAAGAGTGTCAGATTAAAGTTAAAACACTTTTGATAGCCTGCATATACTAAGCAATTGTCTTCCTTCTCAATTCTGATCAGATAAAGTCGTCCAAGCATACCTATTCGCGACCAGTTGGCGAACGTGGTTTCTAATTTAGCATTTGAATTAACAAGTAGTATTGGATGATCGTCGCAGCCACAGCATGTGATCCAGATTAGTGACAGTCGGGGGCCAGGGCAAAGTCAGAAGATGGCAGGGTATTTTGGTTGACATGAACATCATCTCAAAATTCAGATCCACTTTCAAGAGATCAGATTGCTGGATTTCAATGGTCTAGTTTACCAGATGCAATCATTTGAGAGATGAGGTCTCTCTGTTCATGCATTAATAAGTTTTAAGTAACTTATCCACATATGCTGGAAAACAAAAAACTTACTTAAAAGTAACTTTTACTTATTGGCAAGTTTAGTGCTATCAGCTGTATACTAACTTTCCCTAAAGTAGCAATTACTTCATGACTATTCTCAAAGGCATTCTGCAGGTTCTGCCTGTAAAGTAAGCCAACACACCACCTCAAATGTTAAGTTTCAAGCTTCCAAACCATTGTCCATATAGGTTATTCTACCCAGCGTAGATATCCAAATACAATTCTTAAACTCATATGAATTACTAAACTTCCATATATGACACTTGAAATTTGTTGTGCTTCACATTTATTACACACACAATTGAAGAATATCAAGAATAATCCAACTTGATGACATTCGGAAAAAATGTCTATTTCTACAAGCATATGCAACCCCCACTAGCATTTCAGACAAAAATAAGAAAATGTGCTAGATAGCTATTAATTCTTATGCTCATCACAATGCAAGTACCAGAATGGCTAAAAACTCACTGCCAATATACTTGCAACTTTCAGATTTCTTTTTGTGGAACTAATGAAATAGCTTAAATCTTGCAACGTTGAAGAGAAGAACACAATATGCTGGCAAAAATGGATACACTCGTTAACATTTCATTTAATAGGATTTCAAATTAATAGGATTTCAAATTTTCACTGCACACTAGTCTAAGGAATGAATAACTCAATCTAGTCTTAACTAGATAGGTAACTTTTAGAAGCCTTAGAAAATCCAGAGTTGAGGATTAGGAATACCCTGTTATTCTTCTTGACGTTTTGGGAACCTATTAACCCTATGTGAATATAATCCTGAGTGAATTTCTTGGATATTAGCCATTTCTTTCTTTTCTTTCTTCTTCCTCTGTCTACTGCTTGCCGAGTTTTCTTTCTTTTAATGAAATTTTAGTTTATAACTGTTTATAAAACACTGTGATGAATATAATGATGATTGTGACCACGAAGATAATGTTTCTGATAATATGATATGATATCCTAACATATCGATTCTATTTTAGACCCCAATATATCAATACATCTGACCTTCTCTTCAATTTAACCATGTAATCCTCTGCATTTTATGCACTAGGGAAACTAATCATTTTGCATAATGTCTTACTAGTTCTGGCAAAGTGAGGCAGAAAGCTTGAGAAGACAGCTGCAGTACTTGCAAGAAAGCTACAGGTACGTTTGTCGTCTCTAAAGTAATAAATAGCCGCCAGTATCGAAGTAGCAGATTAAATATAGATGATGTGAAGGACTGGAGAGATAGCATTCGAAATATAAACAATAGTGTCTATCTCAATGATGAACAGGATTCAGATGGAGGGAAGTAAATGAAGGAGTAGTACCTGGCCCAAAGTGGCGTAGGATAAAGTTTCATTGAATTGATTGCATGTCAAGCTGAAGGAATAAAGACTATCAAATGTTTCACATATCTTACTTTCCACAAGTTTGATTGCATATATGCAATGATCCCGTAGGCATCACTATGTGGCAAAACACCTTGACAAACAGCAGATATTTTTGCTCTAAACATGTTAGCAACTATGAGGTGAATATAATTGAGATAAAAATAGTGAAAGGAATAATAAGGCTTCCATAATTTTGTTGCTAGAAACCACAATGAGAATGACCCACTTTTGTAGTAGGAATGGCCATATATGGAAAGTATATACTAATTTGACGATAGAACTATTATAGAGATAATCACAGAGAACATAGAAATAGTTCCACATCTTTAACACCAGTGGAACCATTGTGGTGCGTCTGAATAAAGAGCAATGTATCATATTAGAATGCTGAAAGGGACCAAAAACAAATAGGAACTTTTAGATCAAAATCCATTCCTAAATAACCATTGAGGGAGCACAAAAGGGCAAATTCACAAAATAGGCAATAAATTCCTTTTAAGCATCACACTGAACTTGAGAGGGAGTATTAAGACAGAGTTGGGCTGAAAACTATGGTGTTTGGCTCAGGATCTCACTATCACTATGCATGTACAAAGTTGTGATACTGTAGAGGCCAACGGATTTCATCACAGTATGGAACCCCACACTCATTAACTTACTTATAGGACTAGGTTTAAGATCTGAGATCTTTGTCCCCCTCCATAGTACTCTGTATCCTTCATTTTAATGTGTCCATATAAATAATAAGCCAAGTTGGAAGGATCCAAAAAGTACAAGCAAATGATATTAGCTAGATAAACACATGTTGAATAAATAAAAAGAACAGATATGGTGATACTTCCAATTCTTAAAAAAAAAAAAAAAACAGAAAATCTCATACAGATAGCCGAGGAAAGGTTCATACAGGACAAGAACATACCATATACTTCTGTCATGATATATGCAGGAAACTTTTGGGAGAAGAACTTTCTGGACTGAGCATCATAGATCTACAAAATCTGGAAAATCAACTAGAAATGAGTTTGAAAAGCATCCGAATGAAAAAGGTTAAGGAGGTTCTGCCTAACATAATTGTTAATTAGAAGTACTGTGACTTCAGATATATTAAGTACATGAAAGTCCACAATAATTGCTATTTCTTGCAGGAGCAAATTTTAACGGATGAAATCAAAGAGTTAAACCAGAAGGTCCTCTTGGAAACACAGTTAGATATAACAATTTTTGTATATCATTCATGTTTAAATTCAGGAATGACTTCATCAAACTTGTTGCAGGGAAATCTCATGCATCAAGAAAACATAGAGCTGTATAAGAAGGTAAGCCTTGTTTCTCAAGAGAATGCAGGCTTGCAGACAAAGGTATCGGCAGACCGCCAAACATAGACAGATAAAAAGGAATTTTCTTGTGCATTTTGCTACGTAATAAAAACAATTTCCTGGCTAAACTTAATCACAAGTTTTGGTTCAGGTTTATGGCGCAGGAGGTACAAACACAGCAAACAGGGTTCCACACATAACATGCGGAATTAGTCATGGTTATGATTTGCCTGTACCTGTCAATCTCCAGCTAAGCCAGCCACAAACAGAGAAGAATGATACACCAGCAAATGGGATAAAATTGGGGTAATTCTCTCTTCAAGATATCCTTGTCTGATGGGTAGCTATTGCTCTTTAAGAATATTTTTCTTCTTTCGTCCATATTAACCCCAGTAACATTATAGTTTGGCCATCGCCACAGGCTACAACTGCATTAGATAGCCAGATGGAAGCTCCACATATATTGGTTCTGCTGCACAATTGAAAAGATTAGTCTTCAATCAATAACATTTCACAGTTGAACAACAAGATGAGCGTCAATAAAGCATCAAAACCATCCAATTTTTGTTCGACATATGGAACAGCTTTAGAATCTTCATCTGTACAGCCATGTAAATTAGAACTAATACTGAAAGGAACAAAATGGGGTGTGAACATTTTGCTCTTGCTAAAATGTCTGCAATTATTAATGCTTGTGATACTGGTACTTGAACCGCTTGATTTGAAAGATATTTAGAATGAAAATGTCCTTCCTCAGAAAACATAACTTGGAATCCTTGTGTAATTACTAAATATAATTTCTGCTTTGAAAGATGTAGCAATTTGCAGCTAGAAAGGGTCTATGAACAAGTCATGTCATGTCACCAGAGAACTGGCATATGGACCTTGAGGGATGAAAAGGTCTTGTATGCAATATAATTCCATTTCTGTATCTAATTAGGATACATTGCAGAATCATAAGTTGTTCCACATAATTAAGATACATAGCATGTTTGATTGTAATTAAAACTGAAAATTACTTTTTAAGTTGCTTGTTTAGTCAAATATGATTTTCGAAGTTAACTTCTTGTTAACAAAACCTAATTTCTACATAAGTAACTTTTAAGAACAACCAACATGCTTCAAGAAGATCAATGGTATTTTGGGATTCATGAGAAGACTGATTGGAATGCATTGTTCTATAACTAATACAGGTAATAAAGCATGCACAACCAATTCAAGAGTAAAAGATTGTTAATACAAAAGCCGTCGTTCTTGTCCCTTGTTCAAACATTAGGTAATAAAAATTAGTCAATAAACCAAGATTCAGCATTCCAAGTTCAATAGCTATGTTTAGAAGTTTGGAAATTTTGGATTGTGCATGGCATATGATAAACTGATGTAACTGAATGCACAAGATTGCACATGCAGAGACTGTATACAGTTCCATGGTTATTGATTGACAATTCATATCATCCTATAGGCTATACTATACAGGTTAGTTATCCCATTATGTTTTCCCCTCCCGAAAGTTGTACTCAAGCAACCAAATAAGTGTTTTGTGAAGGCTATACCAGACGTATAAAAAGGAAGGCATATGAATTTCTCAAAATTTCAATTTTGCTAGACCAAGAGCATTTAAAATCTCAGCAAAAGGGTTGGAAAAAGGAAATTCCTCAAAATTGGTTCATGCCGACTACTCAATCAGGAAAAACAGAACACTAACCAGTTTCAGATTTTGAATAAATCCGTACTTGGTCCTGTACCAGTTTTTCTGGCAGGTAAACCAAGCCCAATACCAAACCTCAAATTTATAGCTTAACCATCAAAAGAAAAAGTAAAATATCCCCTTTCAGATTCACCGTTAACCATTTTACCTAATCTCAGTTTTAACTCGTCAACTCCCTAGATTCCACACCAGTCCTCAGTCCTCACTACCCTTCCCCCTTCAATTCACAAAGTTTCCCCTTCCTGAGTCTACACTCGAGTAACCGGCTAAATGTTCAGTAAATTATCATGATAAGGCGAAAAAAAATTATTCAATTAAGGATCAGAGGCCTAATACATTTAACATTTCAAGCATCATTAGAAGAAGGAAATTATTAACCAATTCATGCCAATTACGCTATAGAAAATTGATTTTTGATTTCGTAGATATTCGATTCCTTACCTGCTCCAATCATAGGTAATCTAACCATACAGAATAACATATTTTTGGTTTAAATATAAAACTAAATAATATATCCCTACAGCAGCACCGCTGACCATTTTATGTTTTTCCAATTTTGACTCCTCACTAGGTCCCATTAGTCCACGCCACCCTCTTCAATTCCCAAATTTCTAATCCAGACCATTGAGGCCACAATAATAGAATGTATCATTCAAAATCTCGAATACAATCAATAAACTGTCATGCTTGTCTAGGACTTAATTTAAAAGGCATAGCAATTAACCATAGCACTCAAATGGAAAGCATTTTCTCGCACTTTTTTGCACATTGTGATTCTTATGAGGCTAGCTACCGCCAAATGTTGCCATCGTGTCACTCTCCTTACAGCGTGAAACACACTTTGAATAAATAAGATGTAGCTGGGCTAGAATATGGATGTCAGGTGGAGGAATGCATCCAAATGTTCAATTCATCGAATATCAAGATTTGGATAACATGGTTAACAAATATTACTCCCTGTCCGAAATTGAAACTACAAATTTTTAAATTGAAATTGATACAGATGTGAGATGTTTAGGTAAGAATTCGAAATGTGACTTATGTAGTGTAACTTTTACATGTTTACCTCAAAAAAGTGGTCAACTCCTGATTATATAGTGTACTTCAACTATGGCATTATGTCATGTACTACAAATTTGGCATTTTTTGGAAAGAAAACAATTATTTTTGGAAAGGGCTCACTATCTTTGGACAAGTCTAGAATATTAAGATCATTCAATGTGAACAAGTGGAATATTTTGCAACCCTTTTTATTTATTTTATGGTATAACCTATATGAAATAGCTAGAATAAATCTAACATATTTAATGTACTTCCAAAATTTACAATCTCTGTAAATTTATAGAGGTACTCCATATCCTAGAAGAGCAATAGGTCTCTTAAGTCTATATAAATGACCTACCACCCGTTGTAAAACCTACCAACAAAGAAGTATGTAAGAGAACTCTTTAATTGGAAAGAGCATATATGATTTTGTTTCTTTTTGCAGTTGATATTTGTGTTGGAGATCCTCAACATTACCTTAAAAAGAACTTCACTGTTGCCATGAGAAGTTCAGGGTATGCTTTTGCAATGTTAACCTTTAACCTTCACCCCCAAGTCAAGAAAGCGAACCCATTACACTCACATAGGCACATAACCCAACTAAAGGTCCAAGCCCATAACTCTTCACATGAGCCTTCACTTTCAATGCTTAACATAAGTGGTTATTCAATCGATCGTGTAAACAATGTGAAAACTGAAAGACAAAATTTGAAGGAGTTGAGGCCATGACAACCAGAATCATAGAGCACGTGACAATTACACTAAATCCAGGGAAAACGTTTATTTGCACCAAGTCTTGAAATATACGATCACCACCAGCTCCACGGCTTCATGTTGTGAGAAATAATAACACCAATTATTAGAATATCAATTACGAAAGCTAACAAAAAGAGGAACAGAGCGAAAAATTCTAGGGTTATTGGACCCTACATTGAGCAAGGGTTCCGAAAGCAATAGGTATGTGTTATTTCTTGGCACTCTCTTTCTATATTGTGTCAACCTAGACCATATGCTACACCATCAAATACTAGATTAGAACCTGGAATAAATATCGAGGATGAGATACATTTTTGGTATCGAGATTACAAGAACTAGAAAGGGAATATTTTTGTCACGAAGAAAGTATGTCTTAGATCTTCTTAAAGAAATGAATGTGTTGGGCTATCAAACTAGAAGATGCTCTAATTGATCCAAAACATAACTTGGGAGCTATTATTGAGAGTGCTTAGTCGACAAGGGGCAGTACCAAAGATTGGTTTGTAAGCTAATATATTTATCTCCCTGTAGACCTAATATTACATTTGTTGTAAGTTAGTAGTCAACGTATGTACTCTACTTGCGAATCCCATATGGAAGTAGTTTTAAAGATCCTATGGTATCTGAAAGGAACACCTGAAAAGGACTTACTTTTCTCAAAGAATCTTCAAGTAAAAAAGCTTACATGGAGGCTCTATAGAATACAAAAGGTCAACATCCAGACATTGCTCATTTATTGGAAGAAATATAGTTACTTGGTGAAGTAAGAAACAATCTATGGTAGCAAGAACAAGTGTTGAAGCTAAGTTTAGATCAATAGCACAAGGAATGTGTGAGTTGATGTGGTTAAAGACATTGCTCAAGGAACTAAGAGTTACCGAGACAGAAAAACAAGACAGAGACGATGAAGCTTTATTGTGATAGTAACATTGATCACAAACCTTTTCAGAAAGATTAACTAAACATGTTGAAATTAACAAACATTCTATCAAGGAGAGGATTGAAAATCGTCAGATTTGCATTCCATTTGTCACAAGTGGAAAACAACCTGCAGATGTTCTTACCAAAGGGTTATCTTGACCTATGTTTCTTTCATGTGTCAGCAAGCTGGAATGATGGATAATTTTTATCCAGCTTGAGGTCTCTATATACTGTTTGATCTATAAAAATAAAAATTCAGATTTTCTAACGAGAAAGATAGCGCCAACTTGGATGTGACGCGCGAACTCCAAGTGAGTCTGACATACCATCCACATCAACCAATGAAGATCAAAAGTTCCCATGTCACTGGTTTTGCGACACACATCTTAAGTAGTCTACTCTATAATTGATGTAACTAGGACAGTTATCAATCTAGAATCTATATAATCATCAATACAAGCAAGTTACTTTCTGTTACTCAAATTTACTATTTATTTACCTCAAATTATTTTTCGACCTCATTGACTTTAGCACTGAATAGTCATATAACGATTTAACTAACAAGGGGTTCATTTTGCAGGATTTATTCCCAAATTTGGCGGGCAAATAGGGTAAAACTTAGTCACAAAGAATTTAACATCAACAACTTACATCCAGAGGCGAGAAAAATAACATACAGGTACAGTGATGAAAGCGAATTTCATAAATATTAAATGGTTATTCAAAAAAAATATGAGACAAAACTCAAACAAGAACTTCAAACAAAAGCAGAAATATGTTTTACCTGTTTTTGGGCTCTGTATTTCGACTAATCAAGAGAGAAATAGATTCAACTCTGAAAGAAAATTCGGATGTATTCACTATTTAGTCATTCAAAAAATAAAAATATGAAACAACCAAAAGACGAGTGCACTGTGTAATGCATGTAAATACTATTACGATAATCAAAGCAGAAAAAGATAAACGAAGATTACAATACGCAAAACTACAGAAAATAAAAAAAATATGGGTCATGATTAATTCTGTAACAGAAGAAAGAAATGATAACAGAAAGAGGAAAATGATTACTTATCGATAAATAATCACTTGTTCAGTTCAAGATCATGAATGTTTTATACACAGATCAAATTCTGCGAGTTTCGTGTAAATGTTGATTCGACGCGTACCTTTTGATGAAGAAAAGCTTGAAGAATAATGCAGTACTACATATATATACAATAATAAAAATTTCTGTTCTTAATGAACACTTGTTGAGAAGGGGAGGAGAGAGAAGAAAATATCTTGGGGTAGGGTGTGGTGACGAGGTCGGATAATTCGATGCATTTGGTGTTTCAAAACCGGAAGGTTGAGGATCCACTCTGGCCAATTTGATTGGATGGCTTGTCGGAGTGACGTGTTATGACATCATCGTTTGTGGGGCTAAGGGAGGAAACAAGTTGGAAAATTATAAAATCGGGGGACAGGACAGGCAACATAAACAGATATGTAAATTTTAAATAAAATAAACTCATGTTTGGTA
>CAIGRO010194707.1:18056-35490 GCA_903798355.1 Fraxinus baroniana
TCTCATTCTTCTACTCATTTTTAACCACATATTCTTTAATAAAATAATATTTTCCATCACATCAATAACTTTTCCTTTTTTTTCAACTACACATTATCCATCAATCTACTATTTCAAAATACATTCTTTCAAAATAATGTGGCTCAAACACACCCTAAATATAATTATGGTGAAAAATAAGTAAATTATATATTTTAACAGTAAGGGTGTGTTTGATGGATGTTATTTTGGAAGAATGTATTGTGGAATAATAGATTGATGAAAAATGTGTGAATCAAGTGGTTGAAAAATAAGGAAAAGTTATTAATGGTATGGAAAATATTATTTTATTAAAAAACGCGTGGTTGAAAATGAGTAGAAGAATGAGAATGAGAAATTTAGAGCCTGTTTGGTAAAGATTAAAATCGAATTAAAATTGAAAAACTAGCTGTTATTGTTGACTTTTATTAGACGGGTGGGACTCAATAACGGCTATATTTTCAATTTTAATTAGATTTTAATCGTTACCAAACATGCTCTTAATATGGTTCAAACGGGGGTTAAGAATTATTTTTATGAAAATTAATGTATGTTAGCTAGAAATTAAAATTGAGATAAAAGACACCCAAACATTTTATTTTTCAAAAGGACAAAGTAAGGGTAAGTAATAGTTTCTTCTTTAAACCATGTTTGGTACACATTAAACTTTTCATTTTCATTCTTCTACTCATTTTCAACCATACATTTTTCAATAAAATAATATTTTCCATCACATCAATAATTTTTCCTTCTTTTTCAACCACACACTTACCATCAATTTACTATTCCAGAATACATTATTTAAATTTCTATTACATCAATAACTTTTCCTTCTTTTTCAACCATACATTTTTCATCAATCTACTATTCTAGAATACATTCTTTCAAAATAATGTGGCTCAAACACACCCTTAAAGTTTGATCAAACATGATGTTCAAAATTGACTCATCTTTTGTTGAGTTCATGCAACATTAGATCTTAAAAATTGTACTACGAAAAAGAAAATATTATCGACGGGGTAATTAGCATGAAACACTCTTATCTTTCAATATTATTGTACAGAACATCTCTACCTTTTATTTTTGTATTTTCAACCTTAATTCTAGCTTTCGTTGCCAAAAAGGTTCCTCCACCTTTAACTTAATACAAAAGGTCACGATAGTTAGCACAAAGCGTCCAAATCTTTCAATGTTATTGTGCAAAACGTCCATACATTTAATTTTATTTTTTTTTTTGACATTTTCACTTTTATTTCCATATTTCTCTGCCAAAAAATCATTCAATCTACTTAACATCAATTACTCCGTCGAAAAAACAATTTTATTTTCAAACACCGAGGGTAAAATAGTCTCAACCCATTTAGTCCCTTCTTACGGCCTTCAAAATAGTTATTCCATAAGTAATAATAATGTGTATACGAAAATAATTTATAAAATTATTGCATTAAATAAAGAAAATGGCGTAAAAAAACGTTGTATCACATTAGGGGGTTGCAGAAGGGTGATTGGGTTAGATGAAATACAATGTTCTTTTACGCCATTTTTTCTTTATTTAATGCAATAATTTTATAAACTATTTTCGTATTCACATTATTGTTACTTATGAAATAACTATTTTGAATGTGAGAAAGGGGTTAAATGGGTTGAAACTATTTTACACTCGGTGTTTAAAAATAAAACTGGTTTCTTGTATTGAAATAGCATAGCAATTGACGATAAATTGATGGAATGGCTTTTTTTTGCAACGAAATGTGAAAATAAGGGTGAAATTTTCAAAAAATGGAAGGTATTGACGTTTTTGCAAAATAATATTGAAAGGTAACGACGTTTTGTACTAATTTTCCTGGCTTTTGTATTAAATTAATGGAGGGACCTTTTTGCTAATGAAAGGTAAAAATAACTGTGAAAATGTCAAAAAATGAAAAGTATGGACATTTTGCACAATAATATTGAAAAGAATAGACGTTGTGTGCTACTTACCTTTATCGAGATTATGATTTTCATTTAACTCTTCGCCTGACTTTGTTCATTATTAAGTCCATTGTAGTCGTTAAAGTGTGTTTAAAAAAAATAATTAATATAATGTATTTCTAATTGTTTAATTATTTGTTAAAAGTTAGAACTATTAGAACAAATCATCAACTTGTTTACTATTTTAAAATTAATCCATGTGTTAGTACTGATTAAATTGTAAGTTTTAGTCAATATTTAATTTTAATCATATATTTTATGGTCCTATGTTTTTTCAATTGCACATTTCTATCAAAAGTTAATAAAAATCTTATTTTAATCCTCATCAACAAGGGGCTAATGATTTGTGATAATTTTTGACATGAATAAAAAGGCAATGTGAAGCTAACTTGGAAATCGATGATAGCATTAGGGCCCACTCTCAACCATATATTATACAAACTTCGGATTGTGTTAGGTTTTAGTTGATTTTGTAATTGGCAAATTTCGTGAACAAAACGACTTAATTTGATAGATTGTAATAGTTCAAGGAGTAATGTGCAATTTATTTAAAAGTTAGTTAAATAGGTTTATGGTTTCAAGTTTGGAACAAGGAGGAAAACGACGCGAATTTTCGCTGGACTTTCGCGCTACAAAAGTAGAAATATCGTTCTAGACCGTCACCCCTCATTCGCTCGAGCGACACCCTATCGCTCGACTGTCGCTAACCCCTTGCTCGAGCAACAATTTTATACGAAAAAATTTTATTTCGCGTTTTGAAGGTTTTTTCCCTGCCCACATGTTTTCTACCCTACCTATAAATTTTAGAAGTCATTATGTACGAAATTCTAAGGTTGATTATTGAGAGAAAAAGTCTAGAGAGTGAATTCTCCACATTATTACTTTCAACATTCATCTTGTGTGAGATCTTCTAAGAGAAAAACATCAGATTCACATCCAAATACCAAAAACCATACTTCCTATATATCTGTCGGAGATGCTGAAGATTGAGGAATGCGACTGGAGTTCCGGTCTATGAAGAATGGGTTAATTTTCGTGATCCACGGGAGATAAGCGATTCTACCAAGTTAGGGGCTGCCGTAGGATAGCGGAGTTCCAGGAGAGAGTTGGTCGTTGTACCTGGAATTGGTGCAGGGAAGCACAGAATTCAGGAAAACTATCAGAATTGCAATCAGGAGATCAGATAGTTTGTGTCGTCATCTATTTATAGTGGATTGATTGGCAAAGTGCCCGTAGTTTTTCCATTCGGATTTCTCCGTAAACAATTCTTGTGTTCTTTACTGCTTTGTTGTTTGATGTTTATGATATGCAAAATGCGGTAATTCAACATAGGATAACTTGACTTGCATCATCTAGATAAGAATTAAAAGTGACTTGTTGATTGTTAATTCGTAATTGTTTTTAATTTCGAATTAAATACCTATTCACCCCCCTCTAGATATTGTTAGGGTCGAACTTGCGTTTTTTTCAAATCGGATATATAAGCTTATTAGAGTTGGATACCTAGTCGTGACAGGGACTATCTAGATGACCTCACATCATTCTAATCTTAACATGTTAGCTTGGGAATAATGCATGCTAAACAATTTAAGTCGAAACTAAATGTTCTCCTTCAGTATGTGTTAACCAAAAAGGTGATCATTACATTAAACCTGACTTGTTCCAAATTGTCAATTGTTTTCAACCACATATGCTGATTCGGACCTCGAAAATGAACTGTGCTACACGAACACCTCGATTCGACACCTTGGATGACCACATACACCTCGGGGTCGGGTATTATTTTATTCACGTGGGACCCACGTGCAATGTGAGGGTAGGTCACCTGAGGTGTCAACATTTTCGGATAAAGTGGCTTTACCCCTCGAAAATATACCTAAGGTCGTAGATGAGGTCCTAGGTGATGTTGCTAATGTCAAAACAGTTCATTAAATCCTCAAAAGTTGATGGGAAGATACCACGAACCTATTTGACATAACTTTTAAAAAGTCAAAAAGAGTTTTTGAGATTCAAAAGACGTTTTTTGACCCGTTTGCCTAATTTTATGTAGTATTTTTTTTGTTATAAGAATTTTTAAAGAGAGCAGGTCCAACGTGATTTTCTTCGAAACAGGAAGCTCTTTTTAAAATTAATAAGATAAGATAGCTTTCTCAAACAATTTTTCTATCGGGAGTAAAAGTAAAGTCATAAGCTATTGTTAAAGAATCCTAAGTTATTTTTTGTCACCAAAGCACTAAAATAGGTCAGACACTACCTAATTATTGGAAGAACAAAATTGTTGCTCACATCAACTTGATTCAAGCTAGGTTAACATATGTAAGATCGAGTTATCATTCCTCCAACCCCTTTGTGGGTAGTCGAGTTGGTGGAGTGTAGGTGAACGCGAAAATCGAATGTCACGAGTTTGAATTTCCTGTCAACACTTTCTTGGTTGAGCTCGTCGCACCGAACTTGCCTAGTGAGGTTACCTCTCACGTATGGTTTGCGGGCTATTCTGCACATTGAGCGGTATTTACCTAGTGCACACTCATAATGGTCAAGCCTCCGCCCCTTCGGGGTGGTGGGGGCTTCGCTGACAGGTAGCAATTGTGGGTTTTTACATAAAAAAAAGAAAAAAGAAAAAAAAGAAGGTATCATTCCTCCGACTAAAAAAATTGCAATTCGATGGTAGATAAGACACAAAAATTACTCACACCAAATTTGTTCTTTGTTCTTCCAATAAAAAAAAAAAAGGAAAATCTCATATCTAAGAGGTTAAATTTCACTCATTTCAAATTTAAGATATAAAATTTAAAATTTAAAATTTCAGATTTTTTAAGATTTAAAATTTTAAATCTCATATTCTTTTTAAAATTTTTATTTATAAATTAATTAAACATATATTTTAATTAATTAAATATATTAAGGTCACAATTCTATATATTGGTCACAAATTTTATATAACAGGTCACAAATCACAAATTTTACACGTCTCACATTATTTTACGGTCACAATTAAAAAAATTTATAAGTCACAATTTGTTCTTCGGTCACAAATTATTTTACGGTCATAATTCAGAAATTTTATAAGTCACCATTTGTTCGTCGCCCAGTCACAAATAAAAAATTTTATACGTCACAATTTATTCATCGGTCACAAATTACAAATATTATAGGTCATAACTTAGTCACAATTTTTAAGTCACACATTATTTCTTGATCACAATTTATATTTTTCATTGATCACATATTATTTATCGGTCACATATTAACCAATTTAATGGTCACAAACGACCAAATAATATGTGACTACCACCAAACCTTTTGACCATTACCCCGCACTCCATCCAACAGCACCACCGCCACCGTTGTCGCCAGAACCNAAATATTATGAGTCACAAATTATCATATTTTTTAGGTCACACGTAATTTCATGGTCACAAATTATGTTTTTCATTGATCACATATTATTTATCGGTCACATATTAACCAATTTAATGGTCACAAACGACCAAATAATATGTGACTACCACCAAACCTTTTGACCATTACCCCGCACTCCATCCAACAGCACCACCGCCACCGTTGTCGCCAGAACCACCCCCACTATTGCTTCGCTGTCGCACCACCGCCAAACACAACCTAACAACGTTGCCACCACCAACACAGTCCAACGACATAACATGGATGCATAGCCACAACACAGGCAAAGCTCGACAACCCAAAACTAAAGGATAGCCACCATGATCAAAGCTAAGGCCACCAAAGTTGTGCCGATTCCATCTCTATTGCCCAATTTGACCCCAAAACCTCAAACACCACCAATCTACTCACCCCGGCCACCAGTTTTCTTCGTGTCAGCACCTGCCCAATCACCTCCACTACCCAAGCGAGATCACCGCTATGATCGAAACTAATGATACCAAGGTTGTGTCGTTCCATTTCCATCGCCAAACTCGACACCAAAACCAGAAACACAACCGATCTACTCACCCTTGCCACCAGTTTTCTCCCTACCACTACCTGTCCAGTCACCTTAACGACCCAACGACATTCGCCGTCGACGATGATTGGTTACTGGTGTGACACTGGAGACAAGTCATCAAAGAAGAGAGATAGCGAAGCTACCCAAACCACCGCACATGGCCGGCCTTGCAACGACAGCCTTGCGAGGTCTTCGACAATGGCGTCCGGATGAAGAAAGAGAGGCGATAGAGAGAGATGGGAGAAGAAGATAGAGGCAAGAGACTATCAAAGGAGATAGAAGGAGAGATTAGAGAGAGAATGAAGATATGAGAGTGTTCGGTATGGCTTAAAATTCAATTAAAATTGAAAATATAGCCGTTATTGAATCTCGTTCGTCTAATAAAAGTCAACAATAACGACTAATTTTTCAATTTTAATCCGATTTTAATATCTACCGAATATGCCCATGATAAATGATTTTTATTTTTAGGGTTCGGATAATTATAATTTAGACAGAGATAATTAATATTTGATTTTTATATAAATAAAATTTATATCTGAAATTGAAACTTAGCCCCCGTTTGATTCACATTATTTTTTTCAGTCATTATTCTACTCATTTTCAACCACACATTCTTTAATAAAATAATATTTTCCATCACATCAATAATTTTTCCTTTTTTTTTAACCACATATTCTTCATCACATCATTTCAAAAAAATGTATTCTCTCATTTTAATATGCGCCAGACACATTTTAAAATAATCCCCTCATAAAAAAAATTTGAGTTGAACTGGCACCGCGATAGTTTTCGCGTCCACAAAAGCAAGAACCAGCAGTTAACCGGAAAAAGGCACCCGGAGGCGGCGCCCGCCGCAGCGTGTGACAAATCAAAGTCAAATGGGCGTCTCAATTTCCTCATACCGGAGACTCGTCTCTTCTCTTTCCCTAACACCACTGCCACTCCTATGCCGGAAATTCCGATCAGACGCAGCTCTGGAAGCTCTAAGTAAGGCATCGGAAGCACGGACCCCAAACGTAGTCTTGTACAATTACCCCTCTTTCTCCGGCGCGTTTTCAGCTCTCTTTGCTCACATTTACCACTCTCGACTGAACCTCCCTTGCATCATATTGCCTTTCTCTTCCGTGGAACCCTTCAGGTTTTCACTCTCATAGTTCTACATTTACTTGTCGATGTCTACAATATATCATTTTCTATGTATGCATGCTGTATAGATTACATGTTTTTGTTATTATTGAATTTTCATGAGTCTCTTTTGAGAAATACCAACAAGACAAGGCTTTCTTGTTTCGTTTGGTTTCATTGGTTTAAACATTTTTGCCCGTTCAATTCTTTGTCGCAACTGTGTATTACTGCACTGAAATCCGCAATCCTTCCTCTCCGCTGCTAATAGCTCTCCATGAAATTTCTTTTGGAATTTTAGTTGAATTAATCTATATAGACACAGACCTACGTCCAAAGGGAGCTAATTGGTTCAAAACTTGTAACTTTATAATACATGTGGGGTACCTTTTACGAGTCTTCTATACAAGAGACTATTTTTACACTTTGCTCACGGACACACTCCTGTCATGCTTGCGATGTCTATACTAGTGTGCCAAATGGAATTCGTCTCTTTTTTGCATGAATTTCATTGGAAAATACTGGATTGGCCGAAGTAAACGAGATTCGTCAAAATATAAGAAGCATAGTTTTGAATGTGCAATTATCAATCAAAAGGCGCTCCGAATTTTCATTCTTCTATTTACGTTAACAATTCATAAAATTCAGAGTTATTTGACCTCCTGATTCTTTTCTGATTTACCAATTAATATTTCATATTTCGTCCTTTTCATTTTCTCAAATACAGTCTTTCATTTTGCCATAGGATCGAAGATATATCTATTGAAGGATTGAAGAAATGCTACTTTCTAGATTTTATTGGTCCGAAAGGGTTTGCTGTGGAGCTTTCCAGGCGAACCTCGTGCACGTATGCAAATCTCGGAGTTTGTTTTCAAATAAGCAATATTATTACTCTTTTCTTCAAAGATATTTGGAAAATTTAGTGGTTAAATCACTGAATTAGAATTTATTGTTATTAGAGTAATTGGTTTTGATCATCGGAAATCAGTGCATGCCATAATACCGTCTAGCGAAGAGTGTAATGCAAACCTCGTGTTTCATGTCAATCTTGAGAAGAGTAGCTCTACTGCTGTGTATGAATATTTCTCCGCAAAACTTTCAGAAACTGGGTTTGATAATGTAAGTGTCAGTGCCTGTAAATCATATTTTAGTGATATCAGTTATAGTGGTGTAAGTGATGTTGTCTGTTTCATTATGGATGTGTATCCTACAGGGTTAAATTCCTATGGGAAATTTATGTTTGTTTATAAATTTGTGATAGGAGGATACTATGAGCCTGCTAAACCGTAAAGTTCAAGATCAGGTAGAGATGATTCTCAAATATATTGAAGATGGAGATCTTCGCAAGTGGGATTTACCAGATTCTAAGGCATTCAATCTTGGACTCCGTGAATGGCTCTCAAAGTTAAACTGCATTAGTAATTCAAGCTTGTACGAGCAGGTTGAAGCTGAATCTAACATGCATTATCTGCATAGCATAACTTTCTCGAGCAGTACTCCGGGGGTGGGGGGGTTTAATATCATAGATAATGAGCATAATATGGTACCTTATAATTGACGTAAGAGTTTCAACCTGCCAAACTGACTCCCTCTTCTGTCAATAAAAAGGAGAAGCTACAGGGCCCTCCACAATCAAACTTTTATATTTTAGTTCACATTTACTTAATTTGGTTCCAGTTGTCCATGTAAACAGTTGATGGAGATACACGTTGACGACCTAATCACAAAGGGGACAGCCTATCTCTCGTGTCGGCAGAATGCTGCAAATAAATTGCTGGATAAAGTTTTCAGAGTCCGGTTGGGCAGAGGACTTTATGGGGAGTGTTTGGTAAAATGCTTTTACCATCTTTCAACAATTTAAGTTATGGCCCCTTGATATTTTAATGCTGAAATCCACTGGGAATATTGATACTGTTGTTTGTCCATTTTATTTGTATAGGGTGTTAGAGCTGATGGGAATTCAGATTTAAGTGATGAAATGGGTAAGGAACTCAGCCGAAGGAGTGCTGCAGCCGGATTAAGGTGGTTTTCTTTCGTTGTTGTCATTTTTAGGTTAATATGTGATGCGCTTCTTTGGTAATTTTTTCTACTGTGATCTCTCCATAGCATAAAAACATTTGTCTTTGCCGATTGTTGAGAATGGGATTGATATTTAGAGTCAATGACTCAATGTCTAGCCATTGACCTGAGTCATTACAACCTTAAGTACTGATAATATCATAATGTCATTATGCTAATATTATGGACAAACCTCATGTGATACTGGACAGCAAAAGGTGGTTCTCATTTTGTTTGAGAGCCTTGCTTAATTACTATTTGTCTTTGATATGCCAAGCCACGTTTTTCAACCTTACCATAGGCTTATCTACACCTGCAATCTTAATAAGTAGTTTTTGTGGCATAGCAATTTTGATAGACCATAAGATGAAAAACATTTTTGATAGTTCAAATAAAGCTAGAAGCTTTAGTGTTCGACAAACTTCCTATTTCGTACAGGGAATAATCTCTAATTTTTGTATTATTTATATTTTTTTCTCTACTGGCATTGTCTGCTTTATGCATGAACTTACATTGAACTTCTACTTGTTTGAGTTATATTAGGTGTTCACAGCAAATTCATTTATCTGGTTTGACTGCAATATACTAATTAATTTGTCAGCTAGGCTATGAAGCTACTTCTCAAATGAGATGACTTATTTTGTTTACTTGACATAAATTTGAAGTAAGGAAAAAACAATTTCCTTATCAAGAAATGGAACTGAGAAGCACCTTTCGGTTTTATATGAAAAGTTCTTTAAAGAAAATACAAGTATTAACGGTTACTGCCTGCTCTGACCGTATAAAGACAGATTATTACGACCCTCACCAGCCTCTAGACACTCATAATGCATGGTTAAGAATACAGCTTAGACATCAATTTTCATCTCTAAGCAACAAAAAAGAAGTAAATATTTGCACTCTCAAATATGACTTGCAATAAGGGTATTTAGATCTATTCAAATGTAAGTCCTCAGCAGCGTGACTTTCAGATCGACTAGATTGAAAAACTCACTCAAGAAGTTTTGAATTTTCATAAAAGGGCCATAGTTGTCTATTGACATGTTTTTCTGAAAGCTGTCTTGAACTTTGATTATTTGATCTTTTTAAACTTTCCTAGTTCGTTTTACTTGACATATGAATTTAGTGGACATAGTTTGGTGGCATCAACCCTATTTATGGCCAGACAACACATTTTATCACACACTTCTATTGGATGGAGCCCATTACCAAATGTTACACTGTCAGCAATTAGTGTGAGAACTGTGGAGTGGGTATCAAATAATTCTATGGTATGAGCTATCTGTAGTCATGAATGATTAACTCCAAACTTTCCTCTTTTGACCAAAATTTGCTCTCGGTTCACTGGCTGAAACTTCATCTATCTGTGCAATTTTGTTTTACATTGCATTTTGGTCCTCACCTGATTTACATATTGGGAGTGTCCAGGTAAAATTAAGAGTAACTTTTTAGGAGGAATAATATTGGATCCCATGAAATGTGTGGTTAATATATTGGTAGTATTTGTGAATGTGTGGTTGAAATTAATGTTTGACTTTAACTGAATAGAAGAAGTAACTTCTTAGCAACTTTTAGTTTTACACGACGACCAGGGCAATGAAAAAAATGTTATCCTGGTTTGCAAATGGAAATTGGAGAAGCAGAAAGTGAAAATGAATGAGAGATAATGATAACCTCGTGAATTTCTTTTAAGAATGCTAGTGTTATGCACTTGCTTTGTTTCCAATTATTGTAGCACTGAAGTAGTTTGTAGCTGTTGCATGAGAGTCTTGCTTTAGCTTTGACCTCTGCAATTTCAAGTTACATGGGTACTACTACACTTTTCTGGGAGTAAAAAACGCTATCAAATGCCTACATAAATATTGAATATCTGTTAAATAGTCATGGCTATCTCTACAGTTTTGAATTATGTTACTTAGTATTCATATCTAACTCAAATGTAAAATGAGATCATTGCTAACTCAACTATGAGAATGATATTATTCTGAATGTATCTTTTGGTGACACAGGCCCATAGGAGCAGTCATATACATGCAGCGCAATAATCTGAAAATGTCTCTGAGGAGTACGGATAGCAGTGCTGATACCTCTGAAGTTGCCAAGGTGAGCTCTCATCATGTAAAAAAATCTACTTTTTGCTTCCCCTTGCCTCAATATGTAATGCGACCCTAAGGAAATGTAATCGCGATATGAATACAATTTTGTCTTGCATATTCAAAACACTAAGGCATATGGTGGAGGGGGTTCCCCAAGTTCCAGCTCCTTTATCATTCGGATGGATGAGTATAACCAGTGGCTTTCAGTGTAATCATCGATAGCATGCTAAGGTACAAATCACGTTCTTCTTATTTCTCTTTAATTAACAAGGTCATACTACCCCACCTCTCACCGAGGAAGAAAAGGATAAATGGGGGAAAAAAGAAAAGAAGGTAGCAGAGGAAGAGGGTGGATACTATGACATTTACGAGAACAGCAGTGATAAAATTAAAATTTAGAGAAGAAATCATCAAGCGCCATAGATATCTCACTCAATATTGGAAGTGATTGGAAGCGAATGGTTGCTGAAGTAAAGAAAATGCCGCAGAAAGCAGGAGTGTCATTTCAGTCGTTGGCTATGTGCAGGAACGAATTAAGAAGAATGGTTGAACCGCTTGACAAATCTGATAACTACGAGAAAGGCCACATGGACGATATAACTCAGGGAAGATCAGAACATTATATTTTGATTACTTATGCTTGAATAATTTTCTTCACAATGTGTTCTTGATATTAGCATTCACCAAGTTAAGTACTGTATTTGCTATTCTTCTTCTTTACTCTTCGGGGGGTGACGAATGATCAATTAAGGTTTCGTTAATACTGAGTAATTCATATTTTCTCAATCAAGTTTACCTATACTGTTAGTAGTTCTATAGCCCCTGCTTTTGTTACAATTAGAATTAGAGGGGTCGAAAAGGGCGAGTAGCCCTTTCTTGGCTCAATTTGGGCATGCGCCGATTCGTCAAATGGCCGAAGCAGCATCGGCTTTCAGTCTTGTTATACAAGGGAATTAGGATTTTTTTGATAATTAAAGCAAATGCTTGCCTGGTGGGAGATTTTTCTTTGATCTTTTTTTTTTCGAATAAATACTTGTGAAACATAATCAACATGCAATTCCAGAAAAAGGATTCCAGAGAGAGATGTCTTTGGCCATGGACTATAATATTCTCCGAGTAAATTCATTTTATCTCCATAATTTGTCCTGTGCTGAATTTGAATAGTCATCTTTCTAAAGGATTATCGTATTCACTTGCTTTGAGTAAAATGGCCTTATTTACCCAAAGGCTTCTTTGGTAACATTTATGCAAAGCCAAAACATGCTCTAGACTATTTACTGTCAAGGCTGATTGCTGGAAAATTCAGCAAAAACAGAGCGTTTCGAAAGGACGGAACCGCTTTCGATAGTGGGACGAAAGTCACGAAAGCACAGAAACGTGGCTAAGGCTGAATTCAAGAAGATTATTAAACCCTAAACCATTATTTTGAGACAAGAAATCTGTTCATTTGTGTTGTTCTTGTTCTTCTATTTCTTTCCTTATTTTCCTTAAGCTCAAGAGCAGTATACTTAACCTCAAATGGTTAAATCCGTAGGTTGATTGAATGTTGGATTAATGTGTTTGTGCAAGGTACAGAAACTTTGAAACCTTAAGGAGATACAGTACTAGAAATAGTTGGAAAAATACTATGCATATACATCGATTATCGTAAAATGATTCATATTGATTGCAAATAACGGCGTAGCTAGAAGATAAGATTTGTGGGGGCAAATTACACCAAATTTTAATTGCGAGGACAAAAATCGAAAACTACAAGAACTTTTTTGAAAAGTTCGAAAAAAAATTGGACAAAATATTAAATTTTCAGATTTACAGTGGGGGCAAGTAACCCCGCTGCCCCCATTGTAAATCCACCCTAGGCAAAACTAAGATATTTTATTTAGGTGCTTAAGAATCTAATCTGTTAGATCTCAGATGTCACACGCATAAATTGCAATTGTTATTTTTGAACTTTACGTGACACGTGCTATCAACACAAATTCACACGTCGCGATGTCACACGCACAAACTGCAATTGTTATTTTTGAACTTTACGTGACACGTGCTATCAACACAAATTCACAAGTCGCATTAATACAAATGACACAATGTTGTCACGTAGATCACAATTGACACAGTTCCGCTAACAATATAAACTATACAAACATGCATCTATGAACGCCAAAAGCATCCCTATTGTGACACACAAAATGGTGGTCGCTACCTAGCCCTTGTTTGGCCCTCATTATTCCTCATTATATTATAATTCATTTTTCTATATCATTTTATTAATAACACATTCTCCAATAAAATAATATTGCAGTAAGCTCAAAAAATTTTCATTCTTTTTTAATCAGACAGTCCCCAAAAAATTACTATTCATCATATTATAATGTGGAATGATGGGAGCTAGACGGGCGCCTATTGTGACATGTAGAATGATGACTGTGACCAAAAAACATGTAGAGGAAATTACAAATTCATGAAGTCACACGATTTATTCTTTTCTTATTCTCGGAGACGTTAAATGGGAGAGAGACAAACTGCATGCAGATTTGTAGGAAAGAAATATGATTATAGAGGGAAAAATCAATCATCAATTAATAACCAACAATTGAGGTCACATTTTTGTCTCATATAAATCAATTATTATTTATTTTCATATAAAAAAAACTGTATTGTGACCAAAATTAGAGATGACAAAAAAATTCGCACCCCAAATGGGGTGAAAAAAACTCGTCTCAACGGGTTGACAGGGCGGGGTGGACCGGGGATCGCCGCCCCGTGAAGAATAAAAAAATTTAATTACAAATTGCAAAAAAAAAAATAAAAAAATAATTAGTTAACTGATAAAAAATAATAAAACATATAAAAGGATGAGAAATTGGGCAAGCCCGCGCCCCAATGCCCAATCTAAGGCTGGGCTGGGCTGGGTTTGGGGGGCGGGAGGGACAAGTGCCCCGCCCCGAATCCGTCCCATTTCCATCTCTAACCAAAATTATGAAAAGTTTCTCAAACTTTGATATTTCTGAAAATTACGATTTTTTTCCTCCGCTTCCATCTCTAACCAAAACTATGAAAAGTTTCTCAAACTTTGATATTTCTGAAAATTACGATTTTTTTTCCTTTACGTATTCTTATTCAGTTGACTGGAAATGACAAGCCATCATGGATATTTAGCAACAAATGGTCGGGTCTTGCTAGGCCACTCAGGTGTATTTGATATTTCATACATTGTCTCGTGTATTCTCTTTGCTTGTTGGTCATGTGCTTCTTCCCTTTGGTTCCCAACAATCCCTTTGATCTTGATCCAGCACAAAACCAGTGGGGAATGACATTGTGAGGTGGATCACTTATATCCACATGACACATTAGTATTTGTCTTGAGCACTTTGAAAGAATTGTGCTAGTTGAGGTGTATTATGAATCATAGATTAAATCAAAGGATTTAATATTGTGGTCAATTACACATTCTAGTCATGTCTCTTTCATAGTACAATATTTAAATTTTAATTTTGTATTCAAATGGATATTTGGTTCTATAATACACCAGACTTCTTCACCTTTTCATTTTTGGACTTGGCATCACAAAAAGAGAGTAAGCATAGAGAGGTAACCAAGTGGGAGAAGTTCATATCTCCGGCGAAATTCTTGGTGGCTTCCGGCGGATTTACTTCTCGATATATCCATTGTCATTCCCATGGACGATGATGCATGATCCGGTGTGGCAAAATTCTGAGATCAACGTCATAGACATTCCATTAGTAGTGTTGAAGAAGCTTTAGTCATTTTGGTTCGATTTTACACTTTGAAAGTTTATGTTTTCCACATTGTAGTTGTAATAATCATTTGTTCACAACATTATAAACTCTACAGATGTTATTGGTATTGACTTGGGTACCAAAATCTCTTGCGTTGTTGTCATGGAGGGCAAGGTTAAAACATTTTATTTGACTTGAAGATTCAACTTTTGTTTTTTAATATTTATGTCCTCATGTTAACAATCACATTTTCCTTGTAGAACTTTAAATACAGAGAATTCTGAGGTTAATTTTAACCAAAAAGGAGAGCTGCTTGTTGGTGAACCAGCTAAACGTGAGGCTGTCACCAATCCAACAAATGTAGTCTTTGGAACCAAGCGCCTGATTGGTAGACGTTTTGATGATCCGCAGACACAAAAAGAGATGAAGATGATCCCATATAAAATAGTCATAGCCTCTAATGGAGATGCATTGATTTCTCTACACATTCTCATATTTTGATAACGTTCCATATTCTCATCAACAAAAACAGTCAATTCAAGTGAAAAAAAATGATCCTTCTAACAAGAAGTAATAGGAGACCAACAATTTCAACGAAGTTTAAAATTATTTGATATGTGAGGTTTCTATAATTCTATTCTACTCTCAAAATACAGGTGCCCTCTAAATTGGGAAATAACCAATAGAAGATGATATCAATTTACATACAAAAATCCGGCGGGGAAAGATTATGTGAAAACAAAGCAAAAATCAACCAACATAGGCAATCACTATCAAAATCCAATCTTTCAACAAACCCGTTTCATAGAATTCCATAACCAATAATTTATACACCAGCAAAATCGGTCAGAAAAAAGATTATGTGAAAATCAACCAACATAGGCAATCACTATCAAAATCCAATCTTTCAACAAACCCATTGTTGGAATTACAGTCCCAGAAAGATACCAAACAGCAACAAAACTAAAGAACACAAGCGATTTTTCGCCCAAAGGCCCGGATGGTCACCAGAAATTGGCTACTCACCCGTTGAGCATTCACCTTAGTGAATAACGCTCCAATTCACTAGAATATGACAAGTTTATTAAATACAAGAATGATCGAAACAAGATATCGCTCACGAATGGCCCTCAGCCCTCTCTCTTTCTCTCTTCCTCGGATTACATCAAGTAATCTTACAACTCTTTGCTCACCAAAAATCAGACGAGTAAAATAACCCAGAATACAGTAATCAGAATATAGACATTACCAAGATCATCTACATAAACGATTACAACAGAGAAAATCAAAGGTTTTCTTTGAGAGAGACCTCACAGACGAATGAGAGAGAAAACCCTAGATCTAAGAGAGTCAAGAATGAATCGTCTCTCAAAATGGAACCATCTAGAGAGTTATAGATCAGGATAGCATCCAATGATCATGCCTTCACCACGTGTTATCATCTCAGCCGTTTTTCCAACATAAAGAAAGGCGTGTTTAACAAATGCGAGAATCAACAGTGNTTCACCACGTGTTATCATCTCAGCCGTTTTTCCAACATAAAGAAAGGCGTGTTTAACAAATGCGAGAATCAACAGTGAATGGACTACCCGGTTGCATTTATCCATATTGGGCTGGATCATGGTTTTGGGCTTCAGTTGATGTTAAGCATATACAACACCCATCTCATGGAATCCCATAATCAATAATTTATACACTAGAATGAACGTCGCTCTAGTCCTGCATTTAATAAAAGGGAACTAAAGTGAAGCAATGTGCGCACCTTCTCTCTTTCCTTCTTTGTTCTTCTTTCTGACTCTTATATCCTTTATTTATATTGAGCAGCAAAATTTAGCAAGTGTCTGAATCGGAGGCCGCAGTAGGTCCGCCGGTGGGTTGAAGCCAATGGGCAGTAGTACTCACCAAGCCAAATAGGAGATTTAATTCTGACTAAGATGAAAGAAACTGCTGAAGCTTACCTAGGAAGTCTGTGAACTAGGGTGGTCAATTAATTGGATTTTGATTCGAATCCGATGAAATTAATGGGAGATGAATTTAAAGTCTCAGTTCGATAACCCGATCAAGATCCGAATCCAATAATCCATTAACTAAATGGATCAAATATAAATATAGGTCAATCAGATCCAATATTAATCCGATTCAATTTGTTATAAATAATTGAGTCGGTAAAATATTTTTATGACATGTTATTCGTGACTAAAATAAATAAATAAATAATTTTAGAATAAAAATGTCATCAAATTCAAAATATAAAAAAGTTGAAAAAACTATAATTATTAAACATGTTTAAGAATTGGAAAAATTGGAAAATAAATAAATAAAGTTGATTCCAACATTATTTTTTTCCTAATTTCTTTAATTCAGATCGGATATCCTATAACATAGCAAAACGGATATAGATTTAACAATCAAATATCCGTTAGATTATCGGATCGGATTGGATAATTATTCTTATCGGATTG
>CAIGRO010194732.1:0-10136 GCA_903798355.1 Fraxinus baroniana
ACGTTTTGCGCTAATTACCCAAAACAAAATAACCTTCATTTTTTACCTTGCATCATAAGTGTTCAGTGTCAACCAACATAAAACAAAAGTACAGAACACAATTTCAAGACGAGTGTCAAAATGTGCTGAGCTGCACGCGAAAAGCATGCCCCAGAGCCATGCCAGGCTCGGCTACAGCAGTTCCTAGCCAATTCCGTAATAGGAGCACTTCCCAGTTGTGCCGTAAACCTGTCCACCCAAACCGTGTCGACCAGCACAACCTGGTTTACACTTCTGATCCAAGATTTTACATGAAAAGTGTGCAATTACATTCACCCCCAGAATGAATTTGGAAACTTGAGGGTAGACCAATACTGGGACCATGGAGTGTAGTTCAGAATGCAGAAATGAGCTATGCTAAGTGATAACAAAATTTTAATAAAATGAAGATATCCAGAACTAACAAGATTACAGTTATAAACCAAAAGAAAGTTAAGCCAGGAAATTTGATAAAAATATATATATATTAAGATCGGTTCTCCTGACCTAAAAAAGCAATCCAGATATACTTGGATCACGTTCCAGGTAGTTCACGACAGTTCAATGAAATTATCAAGAAATAGATAACGCCACGTATCATGAAATGAATGCTATTCTAAGAAGATCAATATATCAAAAGTGTTTGCAGTTAATCTTGATTACCCAAATACCTCAATGACGATTGAGAAATTCCAGCTCGACAGCATCAGCACAAACAATTTCAGCTCAATGAATCATTTCACCAGTCGAGTTCACTGAGTCCCGTTCCATGCTAAACATGTACCCTGCACTGAGCTTGTGCTTAGCTTGAGTGCACACTTCAGTTCACCTGGCATATAAAGCGAGCTTCCCCTCCTGTACATCAAAGTGAGAATACGGGGAGAAATGATTATACCATTGACAAAAATTCACTACCAAGAAGATTATTGTTGCCCATTGTTACATTGATCTACCCGAGAATGTAATAGACATAGTTCTATCTGATGCATAATTGGAAATAAAAATATTTCATAACCAAATAACTCAATTATCCGAGATGGGTACAGCTTAATTTATTAACTCAAATAAAATTAAATATAAGCTAAAATACGTCAAACATTATGACAAGCAAGGACGAAGATCATCCCATGAACATAGAAATAAGAGCAAGTGGAATCTGAAACTACCCTCTTAAAAGTAAATAGAATGTGAGGTAACACTAATCCTCAAGATTTACTACTTATTCTAGGTTGAGCAAGCAAGTACTGCTAACTAATGGGAATCAAGCAATCCAAACTGGTCCCAATACACAGGTTGCATCTTGCATGAGCTATCTACCATGCACATGAACGAGAAGCGTTGATGGGAAAACCTCCAACAAGGATGGATAAAATCAAAGGGTATAGTCACTGCTGCTGACCCGGTCGAGCTGGTGCACTACCATACCCACCACCATACCCAACTTGGCCATCGTTAGGCCCATTTGATTGTTGCCCAAAGTTACCAGAGCCCTGATCAGATTGCCATCCTGAGTTTTCATATCCTAGATTACCACTAGCATCATAACTGCCAGTACCTGCTTGTCCCTCTCCTGCGGATGCATGGCCATTTGGACCACTTCCTGGATGACCACTGACAGCCCCATAGTTACCATAAGCTTCTTCATTTCCGCCATATCCACCATAACCATAACCCTGATTTCCATATCCAGAAGCTCCACTGGGAGATTGACCAGTAGCGACCCCACCTCTACCCAGGCCACCGCTTCCCCATTGAGAACTTTCATGGCTCAGATTCCCATATCCAGAGGGAGCCTGTGAACCCCAAGAGCTTTGGGAGGCATTTACTGGAGCACCACCATAACCAGCACTAGGATTTCCATAAACCGAGCCTGAAGGACCACCATATACAGAATTCCCACCTCCGTAATTTCCATAGCCACCATAACCCATGCCATTAGTGGCAGGACCATATCCATAAGCAGAAGCAATGTAACCTGATGGGCCATATGGTGGATAACCACCTCCAGCATTTTGAGACTGCATGTACCTGTTGGAATCCATTCGACCATCATAGGAGTTTGTATTGCCAGCAGGAGGACCATATCCCTGATAACTGCCGCGGCTGCCAGTTCCACCACCCATGGAACGGCCACTGCCACCTGGGTTGGCATCTTTAGGAAGAGCACGTTTCACTTCCACTTGCTTACCATTTAAATCGTGAAAAGTCTTGTGTAAAACTCTATCTACTGCATCCTCAGAATCAAATGAAATAAATCCAAATCCACGTGGTTGGTTGGTCTGCTGATCATAAATTATTGCAACATCAGTTACGGTTCCATAAGCTTCAAAATAATGACGGAATCCTTCTTCATCAATATTTGAGGGCAATCCTCCAACAAATATCTTCTTTGTCCTAGTACTCTCACCACTTCCAAAGCTTCTAGAAGCACTAAAACTTCCAGCTTTTGAAGTTTGCTGTTCATCTCTTGATAAAGCTCTCTTTGCCTCAACCTTTCGAGGGGGAAAAAAATGGTTATACAGAAGAAGGATAATACAAAAAACATAATTGAAGACAGTAAATATCCATCCATATTTTTGTTACAACAAGTTACCAAAATGAAGTTAAATCTTACAGACCTTTCAAGTGAATATCTTAAATTAATACCAACACAATACCATAAAACAACTTCAACACCAAATTTAACGAATAATAAAAAAATACTATTAACATGGGATGATTATAAAATGAGAGTAATAGTCCATTCACATAAAATGACATAAAGAACCGCCATAAAAAAAAATCAATATAAGTACCAGCCTAGGGTGAAATCTAGTAATCAAGAATGCTATCCATTTATATGCAGCTTACATAAACCATCATGAACCAGCAAAAAACACAAGACTACTACAACCATCTATAGATAACCGTAAAGAAAAAAGACATACATACCAAAAACCAAGACCCAAATTATATATATACAAGTGTAAGTGTACACATACACAGAGACAGGAATGTACCTTCAAACACAACTTATCACACAAAATGACTACAAGTCATCACCATTTATACAAAAATGTATAGATTTAAAGACCCCAAAAAATAATAATCAAATATAAAGTCTCCATCAAGACCAAAAAAAAACCCCATAAGCACAATTCTAGCCTTTTAATTGAATTAATAGTTCCACCACCCAGTATTAAGAAATAGATTGAGAGAGTGTTTGGTGTAAATTAAAATAAGATTTTAAGTGGATTGTGATAGAAGTTTTTGAAATGAATGGTTGAAAAGGTGTGGGACGCATGAAAGATGTGGTTGATATTGATTGTTTGACTTTGACTTAGATTAAAATTTGGCCTAAATAGGCCCTGAAAAATATTTAAATCCTTGTCTTTTCATGTATTTGATTGCATGACATGATTATATGATCACTTGAAATTGATCAAATCACCAAAATGAAAAGATTTGAGAACCCAGATTAAGGATATGCACAGAAGTAAAACAAAGGATACAGCAAATCCATAATGGCAGAAAAATGAATTCAGTCACACAAAGTAATCCAATTCAGCAAGTTTCAAATCAAATGACAAAATACATGCACAAGTAACTCACCCAGTGTATGCTTTTACAATTGGACCTAAACCTAGCAACTTCATGCCAAAATAGTGAATAGCAGTAAAGATGAAAGGGCAGAAAATACTAATATCACCATTGTTTAAAAAGATTTTTGTCTACGCCTCAGGGTAGCTGAGGTGTGTGCTCACTTGTGTTGCCTTTTTTGGACATTTTATTACGCTTCAAGTTTTTGTTTTTTTTTTTTTATCTATTTTCTTTATAGCCTATAACATTTTATGATTGCTTTTATTTAGCTTATTAAGCCTTTACACGAATGGACAAGGAAAAGGAAAAGCAAAAGCAGAATGGTAGCACAACGTCGCAAGCGCAGAATGATGATAAAGAATGAGAAAAAATTGCTAGAAATGGAGGATGATGAGGGAATCAAAAATATGATTCTCTTAATTATTAAGATAATAGAAGTAATAATATAAGAGATTTCAAGATTACCTCCACTTATATTAGTAGATTACAATTTTTTTTTTATGTTTTTACTAATTTAAGAACTTATTATTTGCTAAGCTATTAATCTATTTTAAATTTCTTGATAAGTAATACTACTAATTTTGATAATTTGTTTTATGATAGATTTTTTGTGGTTTATATAAGCACATGTTTATGTCCATCTATATTCTTTTCTATAATTTTATTGATTTATCTCAAGGCTCACGCCTTGCGTCACATAGGTAAAATGTCTCAGTACCCAAATTAGCATTTTTAAACACGAAATATCACAACCTATCAAAAGAACAACTCAATACAACACAAGGGAAGATTTTTACTATGCACTGGGGAAATGTTCACTCGCATCAAACTGGCGTGTAATCAAAGAATTAGTAAAATCCACAAGATAGAAAAATGAAGAAGGGAACTGGTATCAAGGTATAAATTAAAAAAAATCACATATTAAAAAAGAAAACTGTAACTGCCCACCAAATGCTATAAAAAAATGTATTAAGCTCAATAATAATCCAAAATACACATTAGATGGGAACAGAATATTAGAATGGCATAATGGCATGTCCAAAAAAAAAAAAGGAATCAAACAATACAAGACTCCCAAACAGACCACCTGCAAATATTCTGGTCTAAGGTTCAAAATAATTATTAAAAAAAAAAAACAAGAAAAGAATTTCAGTGAAGCCATTATTCATACTAACAAATTTCCAGATACCACTAAGAGGAACACCAAATTAAAAACCCAAAAAATAGAAAGAAGAAAGAACATACTACTGATAGTGTAAACTCACCGTGCGGTTATCAATGACATGTGTATCTTGAAGGACCCTATCAAGAACATTTGGATCTTCGAATACAACAAATCCAAATCCTCTGGGCTTACCAGTGAGTTTATCCCTCATAACCACAGTTTGCAAAACCTCACCATAGCCTTGGAAATACTCCTTCAGCTTCTCCTCATCTGTTTCCCACGATATCCCTCCAATAAACAGCTTCCCTTGATCTGAATCCATGTATCTATATGTGTATCTATAGGTGGGCCACCGGATGTGAGTTCTGTGTAAAAGAGTGAGGGTTTGGTTTGGAAACGTATTCAAACAGCCCACCGAGGAAGACAGGCAAGAAAGAGAGTGAGGAGAGAGAAGATTTATAGTGTAACGGGTGACCGGTTGGGATTCGATGCTGTGGAAGATTGAAATTGGATGGTTGAAATTAAAGGTTAGATATTTTTGAGTTAGATATTTTTGGGCCGTTCCGCTTAATTAAAATTATAATTAATTTTTCTTTATTTTTATTAATCAGACATTTTTCAAAAAAATTAATATTTAAAAATAAGTTTTTCTCAAAATCTAATTTACAAAAAAAAAGGCCAAACAAGGGCTAAATAATGTTTTGTCATGCTAATTTCATGATCAAAAAGAGTAGTTAGCTCGTGTTTGATTCCCATTATTTTTAAACTCATTTTCAATTATACATTCCCACAATAAAATAACTTTGCATATAAATTCAAAAAATTTCTTATTTTTCAACAACACATTTTTTAAAAAATTACTATTTCGAAACTCATATTTCATTAAAAATGGAGCTCAAACATAAATTTTTTTTTTCCGTTGACGTAGGAACCCTCAGTCGCTATCCGTGAGTGCGCACTAGATAAACATCGCTTCATGTGCAATAGCCCGCAAACCACACATGAGAGATTAATCGGCACTAGACAAGCCATGTGCGACGTGCTCGATCAAGAAATTGTTAGTAGGGGATTCGAACTCGTGACTTTCGATCTCCGCGTTCACTTGTCCACCAATTCGATCATCCCCGAAGAGATGTTAAACATAATTTTAGCCCATGTTTAATTTAGCTAAAAAGTAAATATTTAATAGATTGTAAAAAATCGATAAAAATGATAGGTCTCATGAAATACATTGTTAAAATTAATTGTTAACTTTAATCTAACAACTATCTGGTGAAAATTTTAATTTAAGTCAAAGTTGACAATTGATTTCAATTACATGTTTTATGGAGTCCACGACTTTTTCAATCACACGTCTTATCAATTTTTATAAAAATTTAATTTTAATCTCAAATCAATCATATCTTAATTTTTCATCAACTGTCAAATCCAACAGGGGCTTAATGTGGAACTGATAAGATGGAAAATTGAGAATGGCAAGTAAAAGATAAAAAATCTAGATAACTTTATTACCAGAACTATTAAGCATTACAATAACTATTAAGCCTACAGCACATTCTATAAAAGTTCATTTTTCTTCAAATTTATTTTTAATAAAATAATTTTACACTTAAGGTTTTTTTTTTTTTTTGTTTAAAAGTCTACTTTTTAACAGCTTGTTTTCCGAAAAATACTATTACAAAACCTATTTTCTCAAATATATAAATAAATTAAGCTTAAAGACACCCTAAATATATCATTAAAATCTCACAAGCTAGATAATTGAGAATTGAGGATTAAGATTTAGAAGTTGAGCCTAAGTTTTAATATAAGTTAAAGTTAATAATTAATTTTAATCAGGTATTTTATGTGGTCAACAACTTTTTAACTACACATTTCATCAAAATTTACTAAAAATATGATTTTGATCCCCCACCAAACATGGGCCGAATATTTTTGTAGTTGTTACTTTATTTAGGGGGTGGGGGGGAGTCTACTAAAGAAATACTTGTACTTGTACTCCTCGTGCTAAGTTCATACTTATACGAGTATCTAGTTTTTTATTTAATTTTCAGTGACATTTAGATCTCAATCTTTATTTTTAAATTTAAATGTCTGTCTAGAGATGGATTATATGAAAAATGAGAACATAAATCAGAAAGTAAAGAATAAAGAAAATTGTACTCACGCCTTCAATTTTTATTTTAAAAAAATAATAATAATAATAAAATTCTCCAACCCAATCAAAATCAGTCTGTCGCCACTTTATATGCAACAAAATCCAATTTAGGTACGAAGAAGAATAGTATATATGTTATGTACATTTTTTTTTATGTCGAAGATACAAATTATTCTCCAATATTGTTACACGTGATTCTTGATGCTAAGTTTTATATTATTCTCCATTGATGAACATGACTCTTGATGCAAAGTTTTATGTTTACATTCCCTATGAGAATATGGAATCTCTTTAATTTTCTTGAAATGATTAAGGTGTTCTATAAACTAAGATTGAGGGTGATCTATAAATCAATTTTAATTCTAAGATAATTTTATCGTCCCTTTTTGAATCACATTCTTTAAAACCTATTTTTTCTCAAACCAATTTTTTCAACCATGCATTCTCTCAATAAAGAAATTTGCACGTAAACTCCAAAAATAAATAAACTATTTACAAAATCTATTCTTGAAAAATGGGACATAATTTCCTAATATCATTAATCCTTTTCTTGTATAAATATTACGTGTATATATTATTCATGATTTAGATCCAATAAAAATACATTTGACCGTTCATCATCATTCTACCTTTTATACAGTCTCAAGTATTCTAATTTTACGAGTTTTTTTTTTAATTCAAGCATTATGACTAGCTTGTTACGACCATGGGTTGACAAAAGCACTAATACATCGATTTGTATTCAAATTGTTATCATTCTTCTTGAAGAAGTTAACACATTACATCTTTCGAATGGTCAAGGTTTTTTCCAAGCTCTCTTGCAAGAGAAATACATATTTTTCGACTTCTCCAATTCAATACGGAGTTCAACGATTTGATATGATTGAGACCATTCTGTTATGACCAATGGTAACGTTGCATGATATTTCGAACCCTTTAACCAGTTTACATGGACAAAACCTTGATAATTTTCGAGCAAGAGTAATTGTCCGAAATAACAAGAAATAAACAAGACTAATGAAGCTTATCTAACAAGTTCCACGCACACTAACATAGAATTATTGCAACTTATACAAGCATCAGTTACATCAATATATTGTTTAGAGTCTGTTTGGTAGAGTTCAAAATTCAATTAAAATTGAAAATATAGTCATTATTGGGTTTCACTCGTCTAATAAAAGTCAACAATAACGGCTAATTTTTCAATTTTAATCCGATTTTAATCTATACCAAACGCACTCTTAATAGATAGCTGACCATCAATAGGGTGGCAATGTGTTCTTTTGTGTACATACAGAGCATGTTTGGTAACAATTAAAATTGAAAATATGACGGTTATTGGGTCCTACCCGTCTAATAAAAGTCAACAATAACGGCTAGTTTTTCAATTTTAATCTGATTTTAATCTATACCAAACGCACTCTTAATAGATAGCTGACCATCAATAGGGTGGCAATGTGTTCTTTTGTGTTCTTTTAAACAACACGACTCTTTACAATTGAAGATGTACCTATTGGATATATATGGCACGAAATATTAAGGTAGGTGTTAATGAAAAAGAATAGAATGTGATTGAAAATCCTCTTGTTGGCGTGATTGAAGGCTAGTCAACTACTTGTATGAAATAAACAGTCTGACTTCCTGATGCAGACCAAGTGTCATCCCAGCATAACCAAACGAAAGGCTAATCAAGGATTCTAATGTAAAATCTGCCTAACATACAAGAAGAGGCCCAATTGTTCCTATACGTTTCCATGGGAACCTTCAATCAAAACTATTCTAGGCCTGTTTGAGTTGCTTTACTTTGACTTTCTCTTACATAGTTGTATTCAACGGAGCTGTTCAGGATATTTTTTTTAGGGAACTTTGACCTATATCTAGTTCAGTGACCAAATGAATGAACCAGTTGGATCTAGTTTACATAGTATAACTAGTTCTACAAAAACCATAACAAGGTGGCATTAACCTTTCACAAAACTAGCAACAAATTCTGAGAAAGAGTCTAGGAAAAAATCTGGCATCTTGAATGGTGTTTTATCATCGGGGATGGGAAAAAAATTCGTTAAATCCTAGATAACCGCGAGGCTTTGCCCCGAACAAGACGAGGATTCCCGTCTAATCGGGGTTCACTGGAAGGGGGGTGGATGCCCCGTGTAGAGATGGGATGGGTACGAGAAACATGATCCCTGTCCCATTTAAAATTAATTTCAAATTTTATTTTTTTTATCACAGAAAAAGAAAAGAATCATTATATTTTCCAAATGGAACATGAATTACTCTACAAATTGAAAAACATAAAAAAAAAGTAAAATAAATAAAAAAGTACTTGACAAGATGGGGGAGGAGAATGGGAGTAAAAAGTTTGATTCATCACCCAACTTATCACTATGTTATGTTGTGGTCACTCAACTTCATTTGCCTCCTCAACCATCACTGAACTTACCGACCATCCCCTCCATCCACCACCAATCGGCTCCACCGTTTGAACCCGTCCGACGTGGCTTGACGGCCGTCCACCGGCAGTCGACGACGTGAACTACGCCCATGTAGACACGACTTCTTCCTGCAAAACCCGCTCTCTCTCTCTCTCCCTCCCTACAACCATTCCCCCAATTCGAAATCCCTAAAACCATCCCCACAAAATCGAAACACAGCAATACCCTCCCCCAAAACGACGAATTTTCATCGCCTTCATAGCAATACATCGTCTCCCCCAATTCGCAACCCCTGGAACGAACGCAAGGTTTTCTGCCCGAAGTTATTTCTCTCCGAACCCACATCCCGCGAACTGTGCAAGTAATTTCCTGATTTCTCTAATTCGAGTGTTGTAGTTTCAATGTTTTATGCAATAGTTTCTCCCGATTGAAAAGCTTAGCTTGATGGAATATCCCAATAATGTTGTGGATCCTGAACAAGCCTTGTGTAGTAGTTGAAGAGTCGATTGCTGTACCGGGTGGAAATAGTGTAGGTGGTCATACTTGCTAACTTTTGAATTTATACGGTTTATGTTTTGCTCAATAAGCTTAGAGATTGGCATTGTGAATTATATAAGTTCCTGGATTCCTGGTAAATGGTGAGTCATGGGAAATTCCTGGTAAATGTACAAGCTCCATTTTTTCTTACAAATGGCCCTGAGTATTGTTGATTTTTCTTGTTATTCTTATCAATTAACTTTGAAGATGAAGATGTATAAGCTCATTTTTCTTAAATTCAATC
>CAIGRO010194774.1:0-12763 GCA_903798355.1 Fraxinus baroniana
TTTTGACCTATTAACTAGTGGATTGTTTTACTCATAACGTGGGGGCTGCAGATATTTCCTTTTGAGTTTTACCAATTTACAGTTGGCGTCCATGTTTTAATATGTTAATTTTCGAAATTGATTAAAACCACTTAGAACACTATATTTTATTTACACGTTGTCGTCAGAATTGCTAAAAAACTGGTTGTAGTATATTCTAACTATTTGGTATGTACTATCTAAATTGGGTAATTGAGACATAATTTTTAATTAGCTAGATTCAAGTATTTACAATTAGGATAATAAAAGTTCATTTTTAAAAAAGTTAGATCGAGGAAAAACCTAGATATGGACAAAGCATTTTTAGAGCTCCTGTCCTAAACAAGACTAATTAATAAATTTCAGGGCTTAATGATCAGTGAACAACAAGAACTCATTATGTACGAGGCGGTGTTCCCATTGCTTCAAAGCCCTCACAACTGCATACAATTCTTGCTAATAGGTATTTTACCTTTGCCTTGCATCACTCAACTTTTTTGAAAAGAAAGCTACGAGTGTCTTCTATTGGGAGGGGATAGTCTCAACAACCACACCTCTAGCATCACACTTCACCTCAAAGATCTTCTCAAAACTTGGCAAAGCTAATGTAAGAGTTGTGCACAACTTTTCCTTGATGAAGGCGAAGCTCTTATCTTGCTCCTCTTCCCAAATGAATCTCCACTTCTTCAAACATTCCATGATTGGTGCCACAATAGTGCTAAAATGTCTTAATAAATCGCTTATAGAAAGTTTCCAAACTATGGAAACTCCTTACTTCAGAAATTGTTTTTGATGTTTGTCAATCCCAGATTGCTTTTATCTTCTATTCATCTACCTATAGACTATCTTCACCAACCATAAAACCTAGAATTTTTTTTATGCGTACAAAAAGTGCACTTCTTCAGGTTGATGTACAACTGATTTTCCTTTAGAACATCTAGGACTTGTCTCAATTGAACTAAGTGATCTTATTTGGACTTGTTGTAAATGAGTATATATCGAAACAAACTAGAACAAAAGACCCTATGAAAGGACGAAGAACCTGGTTCATCACTCTCATGAAGGTACTTGAGACATTTGAGAGTTCGAATGGCATCACCAACCATTTGTAAAGTCCGTCTTTACTCTTGAAGGCGGCCTTCCATTCATCCTAGGTATGATGCGGATTTGGTGATAGCCACTGTGAAGTTCTACTTTCGAAAT
Organism: Fraxinus baroniana; assembly: GCA_903798355.1. Taxonomy (NCBI): domain Eukaryota; kingdom Viridiplantae; phylum Streptophyta; class Magnoliopsida; order Lamiales; family Oleaceae; genus Fraxinus; species Fraxinus baroniana. The sequence continues at coordinate 1,222 of CAIGRO010194774.1, forward strand.
GACCTTAGAACACATCTAACCTGTCTTCCAACCTTGGAATGGAAAACTTGTACTTCACTGTTATCTTGTTGATGGCATGACAATCAACAAACATACGTCACGTTGTATCCTTCTTTGGCACTAAGAAGGCATGTACTCCACACAGACTCAAAATTTCCCTTGTGAATCCTTTCCTCAACAGCTCCTCAATTTGTCCCTTTAGAATCTCATTCTCCTTTGGATTCATTCGATAATGAGGCAAATTTGGAAGACTATTGGGGCACCAATTCAATCTGGTGTTGAATATTCCTTATAGGAGGTAATTTATTTGGCAACTCATCAAAAACCAAATCTTCAAATTCTGTCAATATTTTGTGCACTTCAGACGGAACACTCTCATCTTCTTTATTTATTGTAAAAAGCCCCTTAACCACTACCGGATAAAAGCATTCAAATTTTCGTATAGAATCTACAATCTCCTTCTCATTACTTGTAAGGGTAAGGAAACTCTGAGTTCATTGTTGGGTGGACTTCTTCGTCTGCTTGAGAGGAACTATAGCGATCTTAGGATGCTCCATGTAAAGAGTACCACATTATCATGCCATTTGAGAGTTGAGTCCACATCAAACTACCAAAGAGGGCATAATAAGATATTTCAAAGTTTTACCATGAATTAATCCTAGGGTTCTACACGTACAATTTTTTGGGTTTTCTTGGCCACTAAACCAAAATAAACATTGAATTAGAAAAGAAAATGAACCAAGTTGCAAGTTCACGCATTCTAGAAGACATCATTTCTGATTGTGAGGATAGCACCAAAGCATCTAATCTTTGGAATAGTTAGAAAGTTGAATTTGGTACTAAAGAGTCTTCCACTTGAGACACACATAAAAAGAGAACAGAATCATCATAAAGAATGGAAGGTTTGAGATTTAAAGAATGTAATTCACAGTCAATGGCTACAACTTTTTGGAATAGGATCTTCAAATCTATGATTTTTAGGGAACCTTTTGTGCTTTGAATTGGATAAGAGACTAGATAAAATTAAGCCCCTGTTTGACATCCTTTATTTCAATTTTTTTCCTATATACTCATTTTCATTCACGTATCACACAATAAAATATTCTGTAAGTAAATCCTAAATTTTTTCTACATTTTAACTACATATTCTTTAAAAATTCACTATTCAAAACTTTATTTTTGCCAATTAATGGCCATCAAACAGGGGTTAAGAAAAAGAATCTCGTATTCATTATCTTGTAAAAATCTATATAGTCTAGCATGCCAGCTTCCATTTAAGTTTTGTTCTAATTACCAAACTTGATTTGTTCCAAGATCGTCGAAGTTCCATTTTCAGTTCAGTTAGGGTGTACCACCATCACCTTCCAATCCTAAAACTAACGGACATATCCACATGGAAGATGCAACAAATCGATTAATTTTCAGTAGAATATATATAAAATGATATTTCATCGAAAATTATGCTAAAGCATCAGTTATGTTTCATGTTCGATGTGTATACCATATTTTTAATTTAATAGTACAAGACGATTTAAAGCATGTTAATGATGAAATTCAACGAATTAGAAATGCACTAGTATACATTACAATTGCACCTAGTAGAAAACAAGCATTTGAGGAATTTTGTGTCCAAGCTTGGGTGACGTATACAAAAATATTTATTAGTGACGTAGGGTATATATGTAACTCCGCTTACTTATTATTAAAATCGCGTGAAGGTTTTGAACATTTAATAACTGAATTTTATAACAATATGCATTTTAGAGATGTAGACGATACTATTTTGACTAAGTCCAATTGGAGTTTAGTTTTAAAAATTATAAAAATTTTGACAAGTTTTTATGATTTTACAAATATTTTGTATGGAATTTATTATCTCACTAGTTGTATGGTCCTCGAAAATCTTTATATAATTACTAGGGCTTTTCATAGATTTACAAATGATCCCGATTTTTGTTCAGTTATATATTCCATGGAACTAAAGTTTAGAAAATATTGGGAAGACTTGCCTATGTTATTTCAGTTAGTATGCGTCATGGACCCTCGTTATAATTATTTGTAAATGATCAAATTTTACACGCTTTAACTTTTAATGTACTTATCGCTTATAGAAATTTGGAACAAACTTTATGTGAAATGTATGATTTATATGCTCAACGAATGGGTACTCATATTAATCGGGTACCCTTCGATTCTACAACTCCTCCTCCCACTGATATAGCAGACAACAACGCTGAAGCTTTAAATTTATTCGAAGGCATGAACTCATATAGATATGATTTAATTACATTTGCACGTGGTTCTTCTAGTACTAGTAGTAATTTATCTTTCACTGCATGTACTCAAACATCGAGTAGTAGTTCAAAAGCGTTGTCTGCTGAATTAATTGATTACTTTAATCATACTACGCATAGTAACAAAACTATTAGGAAACGTTCATAAGAAGTATTTGAATTTTGGCGAAAGTATGAACGCCGATAGCTAGTAGTTTCTGTAATGGCAAAAAATCTTCTAACACCTCCGGTTAGCATTGTAATTTCGGAGTTTGCTTTTAGTGCATGTAAGAGGGTTCTCTCCGAGGTTAGGAGCCGACTGAAAGAAGATATTTTGAAAATATTAATGTGCGTGAAGGATTGAGAAGACACTCATTTTCGACTGCAAGACAAATATGTCGAAATTGCATGTAGTCAACTAAGTGATATTTAATTTAACCATATTCATTACAATATTTTATTTTAATACCTTTATAATTTTTTAAAAAAATACTGTACATTTCGTGTACAATTTTTAACTCCGCCTACTCGAAATTGAAGTAGTCGGTCCCAAACTCGGATAAAGGAGGATGATTTTTTTTTTTAATTATTTAAAAAAGAAAAATATTTTAGAAAATGTATATTTAAAAACAATGTTTAGAAAATGACCAAATGTGTGTGTGTGTGTGTCTTAAGTTCAAATGTATAGTAAGAGGCATAAAAAAAACGACGAGCCAATGCTGTCCATGAGCGGCGAGCTCGTGGATCGAGCCGAACTCGCCTTTGACTGCTGGGCTCGTTTGTCAACGAGTCACGAGCTCGGCTCGTGCGAGTAAGGGCCGAGCCATCCATAATAGTCAACTTCTCTATTTCAGGTTCGATCATTTGCCACTGGTAATAGTCAACTTTTTTATTCAATTATTTGCTGCCACTTACACGTTATCATTGCATCTGTCAAAATCATTTCAATAAAATGGCATTATCCTTTCGGTTTTAAAGTAAGCACAGAATAGTAGGAGCCATTAGGTTTGGTTAGGTCATTATCATCATTGGTCTCCAGCATGGAAGTGTTGGACAGCAAAGTGAAATCTTAAAGGTAAAAACATGATATTATAGTATTTGGACCCTTAAAAGGGAATGTTAGGCAATGGTGGTCTCCGCTGCAAAGTCAGATTTATTAACCAATTCAAACTTGAAGTAAATATATATTGAATTGGGGCCCAGCCATTGAAATATGTCATTAACCACTCCATAGTCCATTCTTACTATATTATCTCAAAATTTAAGTAAATCATGAAATAATATATTTATTTATTTAAATTCAACTTCAACACGTCTTATCACGTTTATTCTTATAGAAGTCCTGGCACACGTGTAAAAAGGTTAAATTTAAAGATATCATATTAAAATATTTCCTCTAAAACTGGACAAGTTATCCCTACGCGCACCGCTAGACCATTCCTGTCATACCCACCAACCCACAAAGTCCAAAGTGGAGATTTTCCTGAACCATGATTGAAGGAGAATGTAGAAATCTGTTGTAAAAGGAATGGGAATGTTTGTCCACTCACTCTTTCCTTTCGGCTGGGTTGGCATCATGATCTTTGGGCCATATACCCTTTTGCATCCGCTACATGATGATGATCAATATTGTTTCTCATGCTAAGTACATATTTGTACACATTCTATCAGCTCGATGGGGTTGACAAATATGAACTTGCTTTTCTTGATCGCACGTGATGCGGCAGAATAATACGAGAACAAAGATTTTGTTCAAAAGTAGGTGATTTTAAAATCAAATATAGAAAATTGACAATATTAAGTGTTGACCCAAAAAATATGAACTCAACAGATGTCGGGTCAACTCTTATCAAGTCAAGTAGGATTTCGATGCGTTCATGTCGGAATAACGGCGGTAGACATGAGGGAAATGGATGCGGGAGGCACTTTGCTACGAGAGATAGAACCGTTCAAGCTCCGACGGTGTGAAACGAAAGCGATCGGGCTAACAACGATCGTCGGGTGGGAAACCGGGATTTCTATGTTATAATAAACGGAAATATGTGGAAGGATAGGTAAAGATGTACATTGAAGTTACTATGTTGTATATTGAAATTTGTGTTCGATGAACTTGCAAAGATGATCAATAAATATTCAACCAAGTGTTTGTATAAATTTTTCAAGAGTTCAAGTGTATATTTCCAGTGTATGATTTCCAAAAATTTAACCCTTAATTACTTACAAAGAGAACTTATTTATACTTTCATGGTCGATATGGTGATTGTTGGATTAGAATCACATGGCCTCATCTCCTGAATTGAGACGTCACATCATTGTCTATCCATACAATTAATACACGATAATGGGTCAGGCATTCAATACAATAAGCTGACATACTGGCAAGCTTTATTATAAGTGTTACATCAATCATTTCTAAAAGATCTTCTCTGTCGCATGGGTCAGCATCAGATCCCTGGACTTCGGATGGTTTAAGAGTCTCAGCCTAAATTGTAGTACCGCGTTCTTGAAATAGTGGCTCAATATGGACCTCGGCCTTTAATATAAAGGATTTCGGTCTTGTTTGACCTCTTCATTCCTTGACCTTGTGAACATTTCTTTGATTTTCTACCCACGTGGCTTACCACGTGGTACTTTTACTCTGAGCCTCGGAGGCAAGGCGTAACAATAGTTCCCAAAGTCTAGCCAAGATTATTTATGTATTGCATGGACTTTAAATGTTGAATAAATTGAAATAACTATTTTATTGTGGGGAGGGGGGGATAGCCTTTACCATACCACTATAGTTGGGAACATACCTGGCTCGTGCAGACCCCCTAGGGACTATCATGGGAAGAACCACTGAAGAGGAGAAACTCCGAATTTGTATTCTTCCAAAGTGCCTTTATATATCCGAAGCACTAACTGAACTGGTTGAAGTGAAGGGGATCAGACACTCATAGGGCCTCAGAGTTGATAACTTTGAGGCATTTTGTTTTTAATGAATTTTGAGAAATACGAGGCGTCTTTAATTATAGCGCTTCAATGATTTGATGTTGAGGCACATTTCCAAGAGAAGGTAGCTGAGGAGGTACAACTTTCAATACATGCAACCGTCGCCGCATTTAATGTGCAATGATGACAGTTTCTCACGTGCCTTGTGAATTTTAGACGTGTGATAGCACGTGGGTTAGACTACCTAATATGGTCTTTAGATGACAAAGTGTCGATGTGTTGAGTAGACCATATTTAAACTTTCAATTGGATGGTTGGATGAACCGAATCAAGATCCAATGGCTGGGGTCGAGTGGGTCTACCTATAAAAGACACATATTTTTGAGGGCTTTTTTACTTTTGCACAAATCCTCACTTTTCAAAGTTCTTAAATGTTCAAGTTCTTCTTCAAGAATTCTCCAAGCTTTTCTTCTTGAAATTCTTCTAAGTGTTCTTTTCTGTCGAGTTTTTCTTTCTTCTTCTTGTCAATCTTGTGAATTCAGTATTCTTTCCTTCTTCATCTTAAGAAAATCGTAAGTATTGTGATTTTTTTAACTTGTAAAAGTTTTCTTTTTCCAGTACTGTAGAGATTTTAGACAAACTTTGCAAATCAATGGCTTCTTCCAAATCCACTGGGGAACAAGTAAAGATTAGCGAGATAGCTAGTGAAATGGGATTTCGAATAACCAATACTACTCACCTTGCCAGAGCCATTGAGGCTAGTCGAGGTGTTTCAATTTCTAGGGATGGTAATGGGGATGACGACATAGCCTGGGGGCAGCTAAAATTCTTTCCTCTATAGATCCGACATACTTAGCCAATCTTAGGGACAAGTATAGGATCCCCTACGACATCGAACTCTTATCCCCATCTCCTAACGAGTAGGCAGGGCTGTGTCGCTATTAGTGAGTTTCTATTGAAGGCTGGGCTTCACCTGTCGATCCACCCTTTTTTCCAAGTAGTCTTTAGGTCAGGAAAAAGTGGCTGGAATATGAGGGTGACCTCGTCCCCCATGTCAAAGTCCCAACCTCATATTTTGACGCTCGTGAATTCGTCGAAGTCTGATACTTTTACTTTCTGTGGTTGTTTTGTAGGGTCGATCGAGCGGTTCGAGTTTACTGAGTGTGATTGGGACACTCTTACTAAAATCTACAAGAAATCATCTGACTCATGCGACTTCGACCGTTTGATCCAATCGAGGCATTTTTTTAAAGATTTTGGCTTAATGGCAAGGAAGGGTAAGAGATTTTTACACTTATCCATTTTCTTGATATTTCTTTTCGCAAAATCTTGCTGACCTTGTTCGTTTATGTTTGTAGATAAGTTCGAGAAGAAGAGGCACCCCACTCCCGACATGGCCACAATCCTTGCTGCCACATCCACTTCAAGAAAATGGATGAAGCCTTTATCTGTTGGAGGGAAGCAGATGAGGGATAAGATTAAGAGAGTCAGCAAGGAGGTTGCCTCTTAGGAGGTGGGACGACCCCCCTATGCCAGATAGGGGAAAGAAAGTGGTCTCAGGTTGAAGAGGCTACTAAAGTGGCCAAAGCTAAGGTTGAGGCTTTGAAGAAGAAAGAGGCAGAGGAGTCCACGAAGCTAGCTTCGAATTTGGTGGAAATAGAGAAATTAAAGGAGGTTCACTTGTCTTAAAGTGAAGTGGCCTCACTTACGAAGTGATTGGAGACGTCCAACGCCCATCAAAAGCTAGCAGCTGAGGCCTTGGAGAAGGCTAATAAAGAGAATGTTGCTCTAAATGGGCAGTTGGGAGAGTTGAACTCCAGAATTTCTGGATTAACTGAAGAGGTAGGGACTGCTAAGCAGGAAGGCTCAAAATGTTGGTATTGATACTGAGAAGTGCTTCTTCGCCAATTTCCATTTAAGTGAAGCGTATAAGGGCTCTACGAGGTACTAGCGAAGGTATTATTATACGAACATGATTGAGAGGCTTGCACACTTGAGGCTTCAACACCTTGGAGTTGAGAATAGAATTTTTGAAGGATGATGTAAAGGAGCTTGAGCCTCAAACTCTAGTAGAGGGAGACCAGATTATCGAACTTGAAGACGATGCAGCTGAAGAAGTGGCTTCTGATGCCATTGTACCTTTTGTGGCTCCTCAACCCCCAACTGCTTAGAGTAGTTCTTCATTTTGTACTTTTTATGTTTTTTTGTTATTTTTTTTGTCAAAGTGTAATGGCTTCGACCCACATCTTGTAAATGCTTTTTGATTAATGAAGTTCTACTTTTATTCAATATTGGAGTTCCTTCACTTTCTGTATCTTTACTACTTCTGATGTGCTTGCCAATAAAAATTCAAATCGCTTGTACATCAACAATGACATCAAATCAAACTTAAGGTAACATCAACTTGATAATAACATTAGATGTATAAAAACTTTTGAAGCTTGACTATATCAAACTTACGAACATTGAGGTTCAATAACATGGAACATGTAATAAGGCCAGACCTATCCAATGATGAACTTCATAATAAAACTCGCAAAATTTCTGCAAGTGTTAGAAGGTCTGACCTAACAACAAAGTTCAGAATCTAAATACATTAGACTTCAAATAATAGTTCAACTGAAGACCTCTTAATGAATTTATAGTTTGTGGAACTAGATAAGAAATCTTATAGGGTCAAACACGTATGTAAGACTTAAGCAATATCAGACCTTCGTATGTTATACTTCAATAGTAACTCAAACATGAAAATTTTATCCAAGTGTTTGAAGGTCGTGTACCTTAGTAAATCTGTACACTTAAGTAAATTGATGTATATGATCTGAGACTCTTCAACACTTCAGAGTTTGGTTTATCTTTATTTATACTTTGCACATGTATAGACAATTTGCTTTCCCTTATTCTAACAACTTTATTTGTTAGAGGTAGCTGTTATGCTCTGTGAGTTCAGAAGTGGTCTTCCTTAGGACCTATCCTCTTGGCAAGATTTTTATGTTTCTTCTGCACAAGGATGTTCGTTCTTATAGGAGCTCCTCCAAGGCTCTTACCTTTTCAAAAGGGTAATTTCAACTTGTGACTAATATAATAAAAGTGATCTTTTATTGAATTCAAACTATATACACAAGATGTTTATATCATTGGTAATACTTGCGCAAATGTTCTACCTTCCATGGATGAGATTGTACCTTTCCATTCATATTCTCAATTTTATAAGTTCCTGACCGAACTTCCTCACTACTGCGATAAGGACCCTCCCAGTTGGGACCAAAGGTTCCTGAATCATGCTCTTTGGAGGGTAGGAATACTCTTCATAGTACTAGATCACTCAAATGAAATGACTTATTTTTTTACCTTTGAATTGTAGTATCTAGGCATTTTTCTTTCATAAATGGCCAATCTGGCTTGAGAGTTGTCCCTCCTTTCTTCAAGGAGGTTGAGTTTACATATTCTCATCTCATTGTTACTTATTTCATTGAAGTATATTCGACGTGGTAAACCTACTTCAACAGGACTCATAGCCTCGGCCTCGTAGGCCATAGAAAATGGGGTCTCTACTATAGCAGTTCTGCTTGTAGTTCGGATGGCCTAGGGTACTTAAGGTAACTCATCAACCTATACCCCTTTAGAGGCATCCAATTTCCTTCTCAATGTATACTTGATTGTTTTGTTAACAGCCTGGCTTGCCCATTTGCCTGGGAATGGTGTAGGGGAGGAAAAATGTTTCCTGATGTCCAATTCTTCGCACAAATTTTTGACCTTTTTGTTGTCAATTTGTTTATCGTTATCTAATACAATCGTGTGGGGTATTCCGAACCTACAGATGATGTTCTTCCATAGGAACTTGGAGGTGTTGGCTTCAGTGATTTTGGCTAGTAGTTCGACTTCTACCCATTTGGTAAAGTAATCAATGGCAACAATCACGAAGCTAGAGTTTTTTGTTTCTCTAGGGAGAGGTCTTATGAGATTGATCCCCCATTTTGTAAATAGCCAAGGGTTGGATATGACATTTAACTCTTAAGAAGGTTGTCTTTGAATAGTAGCAAAGCATTGGCACTTGTCACATTTTCTAACGAATTGTTGCACATTCTTTTTCAAGGTAAGCCAATAATATCCTTGCCTGAGTACTTTTTGTGCTACGGACTATCCTTTAGTGTTGTTCCAACATACCCCTTCGTGGATTTTTTGGAGAATGTAATTTGCTTGCTCTCATCCAATGTATCTGAGTAGGGTTAATGAGAACACACGTTTGTATAATACATTATCCTAGAAGACAATGTGGGCCACTCTCCTACTGGGTTTTTAAGCCTCCTCCTCTCCAGGGAGTAGGGTCTGGTCCTTAGGGTAAGATATGATAGGCTTCATCCAAGGTGGAGTGCCTTCAACCCATATTACAGCCTCGTTCATGTCGGTAGAAGGTTTGGAAAGATGTTCTATATGCATGACTATGAGCAACTCAGAATCTTTCCTATTTCTAATTTTGTTAGTGAGTCGGCATGGAGGGTCTTGGAACATAGGATTTGTACCAGCTCGAATCTTTCAAAGGATGGGATGAAACTCATAACCAATTTCAAATATGTTGCCATAGATTTATCTTTGGCTAGGAAATTTCCATGAACCTGACTTACTATTAGCTGGGAGTCGATGTTGATGCCGGGCTTCTTTACTTGCATTTCTTTTGCTAACCTTAGGCCAGCTAGGAGGGCTTCATATTCTGCTGTATTATTGGTGGCTTTGAAACTGAATCTTACAGTACAAGTAAGTTTATACCCCTTTGGGCTAACTAAGACAACCCATGCTCCGACCTTGTCTCTTATGAAGATCCATCAACTGAGAGGTTCCACGTTGGAGGTTTAACAAGTTCCATCTTCTTTTCCATTTCTGGAACAGGAGTAAACTCGACCACAAAGTTTGCCAAGGCCCGACCCTTGATAGCTGCCCTTGGCTTAAAGACGATATCAAACTCACTAAGTTCCATAGTTCACTTAAGTAACCTTCCTAAAGTATCTGGTTTCTATAGTACTTGCTTGAGGGGGAAGTTTGTTAATGCGTGTATACTATGAGCTTGGAAGTATAGTCTCAACTTTCTTGACGCTGTTACCAAGGAAAGAGCTAGCTTCTCCATGTTTGGCTAGTGAGTCTCTACTGTTAAGAGTGCTTTGATAACGTAGTAAACAGGCAGTTGATGGTTGTCCTCTTCACTGATTAGAACCGAGCTGAGCGCCTCGAAAGTCACTGTTAAGTATAATTGTAGTGGCTCATGATCCTTAGGTTTAGAGATGATGGGAGCCCGTCCTAAGTGCTTCTTCAGTCTTTTAAGGCTACTTCACATTCCTCTATCCACCGAAACTTGTGTTCTTCTTTGAAGACCTTCAACAAGGCTACGCACTTGTCTGTTACCTTGGAGATGAAGCGGTTTAAGGCTGTTACTCATCTAGTGAGGCTCTGTACCTATTTTGGTTTTTTAGGTGACATCATTTCAATCAAAGCTTTGAGTTCTTCAGGGTTCTCTTCAATGCCTCTTCGGTTAATGATGTGACCCAATGATTGTTCAGGGGAAACTCTAATGGCACATTTCAAATGATTGAGGTTCGTATGATATCTTCTCAAAATCTGGAATGTCTCATTAAGGTGTTTAACATGATCCCCGACTCTCAGGCTCTTTACCAGGATGTTGTCCACGTAGACCTCAATGGCTCCCCAATAAGGTCCGCGAACATTTGTTGACAAGTCTTTGATAGGTAGTCCCGTCATTTTTTAACCCGAAGGGTATGGCCTTATATTATTAAAGACCTTTATCTGTGATGAATGAGGTGTGCACCTCATCTACTGAGAACATGGGGATTTGGTTGTATCTAGAATATGTGTCCATGAAACTAAGAAGCTCGTGTCTGATAGTTAAATCCACAACTTGGTCTATTCTGGGAAGTGGAAAGCTGTCCTTAGGATAAGCCTGATTTAGATTTGAAAAGTCTATGTAAACCCTCCACTTTTCATTATGCTTTTTAACCAATACCAAGTTAGAAACCTACTTAGGATACACCAATTCCCAGATAAACCTACAGTTGATCAGCTTCTTAACCTCATCTTTTAGAGCCTCATATCTTTTAGGGTTGAGAGATCTTCTCTTTTACCTATGTGCTTGATAGGAATGTAAAATGCACACTTTTTCCTCCTTATTTTATGCGCGCGTATGACTATTTTATGCCTAAATGTACTTAGTATTCTCATATTTTGATGTAGGTGGCAATTCTATGGACATGGCGTAATGTGGAAAAAATAAGTGAAAATGGACCAAAGTGGAAGAAAGTGATAGTTCAGGGATTCAAGTGCAAATATTC
>CAIGRO010194792.1:0-14983 GCA_903798355.1 Fraxinus baroniana
AAAAAAATCAAAAAAAATCAAAAAAAAATCAAAAATTTTTGTAGGGTCAATTGACCCCACATGACCCCATGTGGGTCCGTCTATGCCAATCTGGTACTAACATTTAATGGAACTAAGTATGAATATTGTTACTCATATAAATAATCGTAAAATAAATACACCGCGAGAAAAACGGACAAAGTCACACGTAGCATGGAGACGGATGACTTGGTTCAATACACATCATTCTGCCCATATGAAAATTTGGCCGAACCTCTATTTGCCAAACCCTTATTTGGCCGAACCTCTATTAGCCAAGCCCCTATTTGCCGAACCCCTATTAGCCGAACCCCAATAGGGTCGAACTCCCATGAAGAGCTGCGACCCAATGGATGACATGAGATAGGTAGAGGAGTATTAGAGAAAGTTTTCATACTAAATCTTGTATCAAGTAGATGATGTGATAACTCACTTGATATGTAGTTCTACTCAATCAAACAAGTCAAGTCTAATCTTACATGTCAGATCTAGGGCTGTCAATCCTTCATAGCATTAATAACAAAATGGCCTATGAATGATTGATTGATAGCTATGACAAGAGGTCCCAGCTCTGCAGATGAGGTCACGTATCCTCTCATCTAACTACTCTTAATCATCATCTTCTACTATAAAAGCAACACTTAGTATCATTTTGAAAGGAAAAAAATTTTACACATCAAAGGTAAACCTTGATTTTCTCTACTACACTCAACAGTCGACCCCCTTTCTATGTACAAAACAATTATAATGGCAACCTATTAAATGTGGTGGATCATCCCCTTCATTGATTCATCAATATAGTCAGTAGTTTAACTCTAGCGTATTGCGATTCAATTTAGAAAGAAATTCGATTTAAAAAGACGTTATATTCTAGTTTTATGTTGGCCACGTCAAGGGACCATTTTTTAGGGTCAACAAATCTAAACTCTTGATGCTAAAACTGAAATCTACTGCTACAGAAGTGTTATTTAAAGGAAGAAAAGGCAAAGGAGGAGGTAAAGATGAATTGTAATTATAATTTTGTCCTTTATTGTAAAATTGTTGCTAGTTGTTGTGTTATCGAAATCAACTCCAACTCAATTGATGTAATCCCTAACAGCAATCTAATAGTCATTAGGTTTTTTATTTTCGTACAAAATGATATCCAATCGTTTGGCCGAGGCTTATTGACCAGGAAATTTTCCATTTGAAAGAAATTCCTTAACTCTTGGGATATTTTCTTTCCACCATTCCCCTTGTAAATCGTGAAAACAAAATATGAGTCATGGTGTATATTGCAAATAAAATGAAATGTAAAAAGAAATAAGATTTAGACTTATACGTAGTACAATTAAGCTATTTGTACATTAAATTTGAAATTGTGATGGTTAAATACTTAAATTAAATGTATGAGACATGAAAATTGTGTGAGATTGGGCCCAAGTGTAAATTCGATAAGTTATGGTGTAAATCAGGTGTACATGTAGCAAGATTGATACCTATTATGATTGGAGCTTCTGCACAATGTTTCAGGAATGCAGAGGAAGCACCCTATTTTGGGTAGACAATAGTAGTCCCATGAATGGTGGCGTGAGACTAATCACTATGAGCGTGCCACAATAGTGTCCATTACTCCATTGAAAATATGACCTTTCAGCTAAATTTAGTACTGGGTTAGATTGGATGTTGAGTGAGGTATACTGGACCATCTTTCCTAGGATTCCTTAGCTGTTCCATTCCATGCCTGCAACTTTCAAACCTAATAATCCACACTTGTTGTCACGATGCATATAGACAAACTTTAACTACTCTTTATTTTTTTCTACTAATACTCTAACGCAACCTAGCCATGCCATTGCACAGTATTTGATCTACCGATTTTATACTTTTCACCCTTACTACAAAGAGCTTTTATTATTTTTATTGTTTTGGGGGGTAGTGGGGTGGGGAGCAGGTGCTGTTAGCTTGTTAACCCTAATATCTCTCTCACACACACACACACACCCATCCAGTGACGGACCCAGCACAAAAGTTCAGTCTGAACGGACGTTTATCATTAACAGTTAACAATGAGCTATCGTAAAAGGTAGTAAAGCTTAAACAACCAAATAAATTTAGAAAACAAAAGAATTATAGTTTAAAAATCCATGCACTACATTTAATTTACTTAAAAAAATTACCATCAAAAGAAAACATAAAAAACGACATTTAGCCCCTGTTTGACATCCATTTATTTCTCTTTCTCTTTCTCTTTCTCTTTTTCATTCTCATTTTTCATTTCAACCACACATTCTTCTAATAAAATAATATTACACACAAATCAAAAACTTTTCATCACTTTTCCATCCCACATTCTTACATCAATCACTATTCTAAAAATTCTTTTCAACCCAAAATGGGTTTCAAACAGGGCAGTTTACATAGAAAAATTTTCCATGAAAAAGTAAACAAAAAAAAAATCTAGCAAAAAGGGTTTCCAGTTGATTTAATCGGAACCTGATGGCAAGTTTTCCCATTAACAGAATCACAAATCCTGCCCGCAACAACCTGAAGTCTAGGCCCTGTTGCGCTTTGCGGGTGATGGAGACAAAGCATTTTCCCCTGGGTTCTAGGAGTACTGTTCTCTTTCTTGTTAGGACTCTTCATATTTTCTCCTTGTTCACGTATATTCTGTTTGGAATCGAAACTTGAAACAATAGCCATTGCTTTTAGGAAATCTTGCTTCTCAGTTCAAATTCTAGAAACCCAAATATATGGGACACAATTTCAGAGAGGAGTTTAATTCTCTTCTCTCTCCGATCTGTTTTTCCACATGCAGCACAGCAATTCAGCAACCAGCAGGTAGTGGCATTGGCAAAACGCTGACAGTAGACTAGTAGAGCATGGAGAAGAAGAACTTGGAAGTAGCAAAGGTAAAGGACTGAAAGGGTGAAGGGAAGGAATTGGGCCTCATTTTTCTAAAAAAAGGTCCAACTCTCTCATCCCTAAATAAATGGGCCAAAACTAAAAAAAAGGTCCAACTAACCTGAAATAGTGGTTTCTTCTTCCCGTCTTCTCTATCTCTACAACAGCAATATTATTAAGGGTGTCCAAAAGTCCTGAATCGAACCGGACCGAACAGAACTCGAACCGAGCGGTTTTTCACAAGTTAAATACCCGAACGGGTACCCGAATCGAGAATCGATGGGTATGGGTCAGGTCTCGGGTCTAGATCAAGAACCGAATAACCGAAACTAAATAATTTTTTTATTTTATTTATTAAATTAATTAAATTATTTTATTTTTTTCTAAATAAATTAACAAATTAATTAAGTAAATCAGATCATTTCATAATTTTAAGTTTTGGGCCTCAATTTTTTAATATGAATCACCGACATTTTAATATTAATATCTACTTTTTGGTATTTGTATGCATTGAATTAATGTTATTCGACAGCTAGTTATTTATATATTTTTGAATTGGGTTACGTTAATTTGTAAAAATATTTTTTAAAATAAATTAACAAATTAATTAATTAAATTAGATCATTTCATAATTTTAAGTATTGGGCCTCAATTTTTTAATATGAATCACCGACATTTTAATATTAATATCTACTTTTTTGTATTTGTATGTATTGAATTAATGTTATTCGACAGCTAGTTATTTATATATTTTTGAATTGGGTTACATTAATTTGTAAAAGTTACGAATGAAATTTCATTAATTATATTTATGTAGTGTTGCTATAAATGTTAAAAAATTTAATTATGGCATGGAACCGAAAGGAACCAGAACCAAAAGGAACCGGAACTGAAAGGAACCGAACCCGAACAGTTCCATAATTATATTTGGACCCGACGGGTCCATTTTTTAAATACCCGAAAATTTTGAAACCGAGCAGAACCGAACCGACCCACGGATAGCCCTAAATACTACAACAGTGACTCGACGATGCCGACGATATTGAAGACTTCGACGGATCCAACAAAAGTGGTCGCGCCCCCTCGTCGGGTGCTAGGTCCGGCCCTATACACACCAGTGAATGCTGATATTGTGTTTTCCTTTGTCATAAATATAGTGTCTCCTTTGTGAACTTTGACAGTTGGATCAGGAAATTTTCGTTCGTTGTTAAAAAAAAAAAATTTCTCACACAATCTTATATACCAAGTTTCTTTCACCTGCACTGCAAATTCATATCGTACATTTTTTTATAGCAACTAGAAAAATAAAGAAAAAATTAGATGGGTTTTAACATTAGGTCAATCCTGAAAATTTTGAGGCTTTAAACGATAAATTATCATGAAGTCCTACACATGAATTTTTTACAAGCGTATTAACATCAAACATGGCCAAATCAAATAGTTTCTCGTGATGATGAACATGATACTATGGTACTCACTCACATTTGATTAGTTCGAGAATCAATTTTCATGTTCAAGAAATAGAATATAAAGGATTTTGGAAAACCAATGATGTATGGAGTAGTGCCACTTATTGTCCAAAATATCTTATATTTAAGACTAAAAAATTCATAAGAAGCTATCAAAATAGAAATTAAAAGACATTATTATGTGGGGAGACAACCTTATGCCTTATTTGTACTACTACGGCTTCATGAAAATAATTAAATTAAGAAATTTCATAAATAATAACTGTTTTGGGCTTTCAAAATTTGTTTGAGGCCCCTTTATATCTTGAGGCCCAAGGCCTTGGGCCAGTATCAGGTTTGAAACAAAAAAAAAAATGAGGAAGAGGCAAAGGAGGTGAAGATGGAGCGTAGTTATATTATCAAAATCAACTCCAACTCCATTGACGTAAGCCCTAGTAACCATGTAATAATCATTAGGTTCGTAATTTGCATGCAAAATGCAGTCCATCCTTTGGCCAAGGTGTTATAAGAAAAAGTGTTGAACCCGCCCCGTCCCGCCTCGCCTCGCTCCTAGAGTATCGTGAAGAAGGTAAATCATGGGATGTGCCTCAACAGGTCGGGCTACAAGAGCTGTCATACTGGTGCCCACAAAGAGTCTAATTTCAAATCTTGTTAGAGGCAGGAATCGAAACATCACAATGCGTCTACCAGCTCAGTTGAGACTACCTCAATCATGTTCTTTGCACCACTAAGCTATGCCCCGGGGGACGGCCAAGGTGTTATAATTGTTGGTCAATATTATAGTAGAAGAATTGGACATCGATTAAAAATCATAATGTGGGATTTGGGCGGAATAATTAACCCATGCGCACACGTGGACTTTAAGGCCATGCTTGTGCGTGGCCTACCTTTGCAAAAGCAAAAGCCAAATGGCTTGAACTATGTGCGAGTATTGTTCATAGAGTAATGCTATTTATCCTCACTGGGATTGAGCCACAATCTATGTGGTAATTTCATGACATTAAATGATAGATTTATACAAAGCCACATGACTCATTTAATTGAGTTTATTATTTAATGTCGTGTTTATACTGGGGATCAACCTCATTGTGGATGAATAACATTATTCTTGCTCATAACATGTGTACACATGATTCAGAAAATCAGTCAACTCAATTTTTCATTAAAGAATGGCACTATTTCATGAGCCGTGAATTGAAATATATAAATAGGTGACATGTTTGAATTATAAAAACAATCAAAATTCATATATAGTGTCTTTATTCCAATTCAATCTCACATTCATACTTTTAGTGTTTTCAAGTTTAAAATAAAACATAAGTGCTTAAGTATTTTTCTTTTAAAGGCTTGTTTAAACCCTACAATCCATTTGTCAGCATACCTTTAAGCAGTCAAATAATCCTAGAGGCAAATATTATTTGAAGACAACGATTACGTGCTCAAGCCTATTTTTTATTATGATATTTTTTGCTACCATTATCTTATTATCTTCTCCCATTCTCTATATTTCATCCAACAATTTCAAATGATATTTCATGGAAAACGAGACAATCATGGTTAAAATCAAATTTATGAATCAAGACCTCATAGGATTGGATCAATTTGATGGAACGAACTTTACTCGGTGACAAGATAAGTTGAAGTTTCTACTTTCAGCGTTGAAATTCTTTTACAGTATTGATCTTGATTTGATACCACTTGTTAAACCAACAATGAAGATAGTAATGCTAAAAGGAAAAAGTGCCAACAAGATGAATTGAATAATCGCGATCATATCCTAAATGCATTATTCGATCGATTGTACAATCTCTGCACTAATACCACTTCGGCTAAAGAAATTTAGAATGTATTGGAGAACAAATACTATGTCAAGGAGGAAGGCATAAAAAAATCCCTAATATCAAGGTATTTCGACTTTAAATTTTTTGAAAACATTCCCATACTTCCTCAATTGCATGAATTGCAAGTTCTTGATAATAAATTGAAAGCGGTCAAAATAGAATTTTGGAAATTTTTTACACGTTCCTGATATAAATAGGAATTTAGTTATTGGTGATCTTTTGGAAAAACCATGCATTAAATGTGTTTATGAGTACGAAAAAACTTGTACTATCTTGAAATGAAAAATTATTGAATAAAAAAAGAAGCTATTTTTGTGATGGAATTGTCAAATTATGTATTGTTTACAATGTCAATAAAACTAAAGTAAATTTTCCTTACTTAACTGCTTCATTTATATTATGGTATGCTAGATTGGATCACATATATGCTAGTACTATGAAAAGAATGCTTAATTGTTACATGATTGCTTATAATGTAAATTGTGCTTATAAATGTAAAACTTGTATAGAATCTAGAATGATAAAGAAACTCAATGTATGCATATGGCTTCACAAATTTTAGAACTTGTTCATAATGATATATGTAAATTGAATGGGATGTTAACTAGGGGAGGAAATAGGTAATTCATTGCCTTTATTGTTCGAATTGTTACCATTTTAGCAACCAGGCTAAAACTCTTATCATAATCTAGATCATGTTGCTAAGAAAAATCACGTACATTTTTAACAAATGACATAATAATCAAATACTAAGTACAGATATATATATATATACACCAGTGAATGGGGATGTTATTGTGTGCTATACTCGATTGTAAACATCAAGATATTCATTTCTCCTTTAGTAACATAAATAGTTGGCCCCAAAAATTGTACATTTATTGTCAAAATAGTCTTGTTAGTGCAAAGACTCGTGTACGAAGCATCTTTAGTTAAGCTGCTAAGACAAAGCTTATATTAACTTTAGAAATTTTGAAATTGTGTTGACAAACAAAAACATTAACTATACAAGCATGCATTGTACTCACAACAAAGTAATTTAGTTTGCCAAACATAAAAATGTAATTTTTCTTTATACCAAGTCTTTTGTTGGGCTTAGTCAAACATGTTGAAAACTTCACTATTATATAATCCTTATTATAGGTAGGGATGACAAAAATACACAATCAACTCGATACCTATGGATTCCACCCCGAATGGGGTGGGGATTACCCGTCTAACCAAGTAAATGGGATGAGGGTCATTACCCCGAAGTGAGTACGGGGCAAGTACGGGAAATATAGTCCACGCCCGCTACCCGCCCCGTTTAAAGTTAATAAGTTCTTTATCGAACAAAAATAATAAATTTATCATCATTTTTAAAGATAACATAAGTTGTTTTTAACAAATTACTAAAAAAGTAATAATATTTACTAACTAGAGATATTAAAAAATAAAAGCAAAAAATAAAATAAATGGAGCGATAAATGGGGCAGGGGACTTGCCCGATCCCGCCCCATCCGCTTTAACCGGGTATAAGAATGGAGTAAAGTAACAAAAATAACCAACGTGACAGGGGTGAAAATGAGCGACTCGTCCCAAACCGGTCCCACTACCGTCCCTAATTATAGGACCCTATCATGTGATGGATAATGATTGGAGGGTAATTTTAACGTACTATATGAAGTTTCCTCTTTGTTGTAGTTAATCTAAAATTTGTTTGATTAGCCATCTTATATCTAACTACATTTAAAAGAGGGACTTTTTTTAGTATTCACAAGCTGTTTGTCTTCTCGCTTGAGCCGGCTCCTCGGCTACTTTGAAGTTCGTCGTCTCAGTCTCCGCCACGTTATCGTCTCCTCTATCAATGGTAAGCAATAACATCTTTTCTTGTTCAATTGAAAGAATCACTTGGTTACATATATGTACGCTATGAATAATTTGTTATTAATTTGAATTTTTCGAATTAATAATTGCAAGAATCAAAGAAGGACATGGCACCACCTCCGTCATCCAAGCCGACAAAATTCGGCAGCTGAAAGCAAAAGAAGAAAGTCATCCACCAATGGCTTCTCCTTTTTCTTTATACGTCGAATAATGCAGATATTTGTACGCACTACATTTAAAAGAGGGACTTTTTTTACTATTCACAAGTCGTTTGTCTTCTCGCTTAAGCCGGCTCCTCGGCTACTTGGAAGTTCGCTGTTTGTCTTCTAAGTTCCCCAATTTCTCAACACTAATCTTTGTTTCCGCCATGTTATCATCTCATCTATCAATGGTGAGCAATAACATCTTTTCTTCTTCGATTGAAAGAATCACTTGGTTACATATACGTACTCTATGTATAATTTGTTATTAATTTGTATTTTTCGAATTAATAATTTCATGCACCAAAGAAGGACAAGGCACCACCTCCGTCATCCAAGCCGGCAAAATCCGGCAGCTAAAAGCAGAAGAAGAAGGTCATCCACCAATGACTTATCCTCTTTCTTTATACGTCGAAAAATACAGATATTTGTACGCACTACATTTAAAAGGGGGGCTTTTTTACCTTTCACAAGTCGTTTCTCTTCTCGCTTGAGCTGGCTCCTCGGCTACTTGGAAGTTCGCCGTTTGTCTTCTAAATTCTCCAAGTTCTCAACAACCCTAATCTTAGTATCCGCCACGTTATCGCTCTATCAATTGTGAGCAATAACATCTTTCCTTCTTCGATTGAAAGAATCACTTGGTTACATATACGTACTCTATGTATAATTTGTTATTAATTTGTATTTTTCGAATTAATAATTGCAGGCACCAAAGAAAGACAAGGCACCACCTTTGTCATCCAAGCCAACAAAATTCGGCAGCTGAAAGTAAAAGAAGAAGGTCATCCACCATTGGCTTCTCCTTTTTCTTTATACGTCGAAAAACACAAATATTTGTACGCATACTGGTATTATATAGAAAACTAAATCTTATATTAATAATGTGCTGGAAAAATATGCAGAAGTGGAGCAAGGGAAAGCAAAAGGAGAAGGTGAACAACATGGTAGTGTTTGACCAGGCTACCTATGACAAATTGTTGTATGAGGCCCCAAAATACAAGCTAATCACTCTTTTAGTCCTTTCGGATCGTCTCAGAGTATTGATTCCTGTTACTTGACTTAAATTGAATATAGCACTAGTTTTGTTTGACAATACTATTGAACCTCCTTTGGCACCCTATTGCTTATTTAAATTTCTGTTTCGTCAATGGCTATGCGTTTAAATTCACCGGAGTATATATAGTGACTATATTAATGATTATGTTTTGTGTAATATTTTGTTTTGTCCTTTCACTCTGCAATGACACATACTGAAAATTGAGAAGTATACCATTTTTTCAAGTCATAGTTTTTTTACCTAATGGCTGGAACAATTGATGCTATCGTTTGACTAAAAATAACAATATGTTGGCCTTTATATTTATTTTGTTTCACTCCTACAATCAGACTATGGAATGCTGAATTGTTGGTTAATATAGTTCTTGTTATTGAAAACAAAATTAATGGTTGTGTTTCTTAATATACTTTTATTATCTGCATGTAATGTTCTATAATGTTGTCTGAAAATAATCCCTTGCTACCGTGTTATAATAGTTGTTCGATTAGCTTAACTCTATGACCATCACCATTAGATGGTTGCAACGTTATCTTCGTTTGCCATACTTGATCTCTCTTTTTATTTTATAGGATGCTGATATAATAATGTTTGCCTTAGCATCAATACTGAATTTGATTATGTATTTGTTTACAGATCAATGGATCACTTGCTAGAAAGGCCTTTAGAAAACTGATGGCTAAAGGTTTGATCAGAATGGTGTCAACTCAGTCTAGCCAGCAGATATAATTTGAAGTGTTTCATTGAATGTTTGGTTTGGAAATTGAATGTAGGTATTGACTTCTCGAAATTCAGGCCATCTGAATCAGCTGTAGAAATAGCACTGTATGTCTCAGAGGAAGAAAAGAATTATACTCTTCACATGAATACAACATTTTCAAAATTGTTTTTACTTCATCACCCACCACTAATTTCACCAAAAGGACAACTGCCCTTTACCAAAAATCACATAATCACCCCTGACAACCCACTTCCTACATCATTTTCTAAAACCCTTTACTTACAATACTAAACAAACACTTTTGCCTGCCATTAAAAAGTTCCCAGTCTACATTTAAAACAGAAATCCAACTTTGACTGCACTGATTCTAAATTTTCATCATTTCCATTCACTACCATGTCTCATCTCCAACAGCCATTCTCTACAAACTTTTGCTGATAATAGTGAACAAAAATTCTTTCCTGCCACTAAACATTTTCCAGTTTGCATTCAAAATATAAATCTAACTTTCACACCACTCATTCTAAGCTTGAATCATCTCTTCCCACTACCACCTCATCTCTCAACATACAACACAACAAATTAAACGTTCTCCCAGTTTATCTTCTTCAACCTCATTCGCTGACTGTTAACTTTAACATGGTAATTTCCTCTCTTTCACCCAACAGTATACATTAACTGCAAACATTGTTAAAAACATCTTCCCATATATTCTTCAATATTTATGTTTCATTTTAACTTTTCTATTTCTAACCATTTTCATCTACTAATCAAATAGAATTCATTGCAGACAAAGATGGCCACAGACTACAAACTCATACTTGACATCAAACCAGGAGAGTTTGGCTGGACTGTAAAGGCAATAGTTTTAGAAAAATGCTCTCCCAACAAAGCTCGAAACAGCCCATTGAAATACCAACACATTTTATTAATGGATTCTAAGGTAAATTTTCTCATATAGTTTAAGTTCCTTAATTTAAAACTTAGATCCACAATAAATCAAAACCCTTCACTTTCAACATCTGATTATCAATTTTTTAATATTCAAACATCGATTATCTCCCAGCCCCTGCTCCATATAGCGTAGATAATGCTTCTATTGAATTTGTTTGTATATCACACAAGCCACCATTAAAATACTAAAACATGTCATGTCATAGGGGAAATGACAAGGAAGAGATGATGAAGCCAGAACAATTTTTGGGTTTTTTTCGATGTCAGTGTCATGTACACGTTGACATTATGGTTTAATGTCATTTGCATTTCTTCTCCCTTGAGATTTCTGTAGTGTTGCATTAATTTAGTCTTGTTGAAAGATTTCATTCAGACACAAGAATGCTTTGTTCATTTTGTGCTTCGAAGAAATAGATATAGCATCAGCTCTTACAAATCTTCGACGAACTAAGATATATATCTGAAAGTTAAATTCTCGGTCTTCCATCTCTTCATTTTTTCTATACTTCTTCAATTTTTTTGTGTTGTACTGTACAATTTATAGTTCTTTTTGTTTTGATTTTTCCTTTAATCGAGGACAACGAAAAGAGACATATTTGATATATATAGATTACTTTTTCAATTCAATGTTCATTGGTACCTAATTTTTTTTACTTACGCTCTACAAAAGAAATTGTTCGCCTTCAAAGATGGACAAGCTAATGAATTATTTGTCTGATCCATAAATTTATTGCTCGATCCTGTTTTATTTTGTTTTAACATTTCAAAGAAGCATCAACTAAAAGTGTAAACTTCTTTAGCTCTATAGTTATTTAGATACAAATTCAATTATATTTGCTTTTGATGCAAGTTTAGACAATCACCTTTTGTGTCTAAATAGTTTAGCCCCTTTTTGAGAAATGATTTTATCTACCTATATGCAATGTGATGAATTGGTCGAACATGGAACTAATGTAGGAGAAAGCGATGCAGTAATAATTAAGAAATGCAAGTATACCATTTGAATGTTGTCTGATCCAACTGTAGCCCTTTCAATTAGTTGATAATTGCTCATCAATAATTTATGTGAATAACCCTACGATATGGAGTATCTCAGTCATAATGCTATGTTTTCTTCATATTTAGGTGGTTTTAATAAACATGATGTTCTCAACACTGAACTGGCATGCTTTGTCTTACTGCAAGCCTGCACTATTATTCCTTTAACTTGTTATCTTTCCTCTCTTATAAAATCTGACCATAACATCTTTCAATTTCATTTTCTTGTAGGGGAATGAAGTTCAGGCTACACTATTCGACAATTCCATCACAGCTTTCGAAAACACCTTAGTACCACAAAAAAACATACCTCATCTCAAATGCACAAGTTAAAGAAAATGATAAAAACTATGCCGCTCAACTTGGTGACATCCGATGGACAATCAATGCGAAAACCAACATTGTTGAAGTGATGAACAATTCAACTCTTTCCTTTCATCAGCTTACACCTTCATATCATTCTGAAATCTTCAGTCATACATGGACACAAATGTAGAAATTAGAAAGTACTTGCAATCATGTTTAGCATCCTACACTTCATTACTTCTATTTTAAACATAAACTACAACTCATACTAATTACGAACACAAATTTCTTCCTATAAGCATCATTGGAATTGCAATCGACATCTTCCCCCAAAAGAGTAATTCAAATTCGTGACAGCCAATCAACAGTGCAAGACATCATTCTCATGAACGAAAGGTTAGACACTTACTACTGTCTACACTAAAATAACTCTTTTAGTTAGATATTAAATACAACTAAAAACCTTACATGTTAGAAACACGAATGCTTCAGACGTGGGACAATTTCGTGACAAATAAATGTCATACCATTTGCAACACCATCACAAAAAAAACCAATTCTTGTGGGCAGTATACTAAAAGTAACTTCTTTCAATGGTAAATTCACTCATCCTCCTACACAATTACACCAACACATACCAATTTAAACCTCATACGCGAAAACTAAATTCAATGGCTATTTAGGTATATCTGTCTCTACAAAAATGAACTCATCAATGCTCATTAATCCCCCATTTGAGCAAGTTCTGGAACTAAAGAAGTGATATATTCTCTCACTTACTCAATTAACTTACATACTTATATCTATTGTCATTTTTATTCTTCATTTTCTTATTATTTTTAACAATTGAAATCTTACATGCACATTAGGCTGGAAAACAACATAACTACAGTAAATGAAATTGTGGCAAGAAAAGCTTATATCTACCCCACATCCGCCACAATTTGTTGTCCACCGAAACAAAAGTTAGTTAACATCAAACAAGTACAACAACTCCAACATATGGTACACTAAATTACTACTCTTTCTCACTTACATAGCATTTCACACCTACCGCTAACACATTTTGTTCACATATTATTTTATACATTGCAGTAAAAACACTCCGGTACAAAAGCAAATGTCACATTAGTTCCATTAAACCAACCACTATGGTATCTATCATATGAAAATTGCAATAAATCGGCAAGTGCAAGTGTGAACGAAACATATTTATGTAGATTTTGCAAGCACAATTATGCTACACCAACTCCAAGGTATGATTATAATCATGTCACAGCCACATCATCTATATGAATATATGTATTACAAATTATCTAATAATCATAAACCATCCAACACTAACAATGATGAAACTTCTATTTTAACATAGCGAGAGCAACCGTTGAATTACAAGATTCCACGGGCTCAATCATGGCATCAATTATTGGAAATCCAACCGAAACATTCCTGAAATGCCCATATGAAACAAACTGCACAGGTACCTATCTCAAAATTAAATTTCTCTATATACCTTCTTTTTATTTTCCTTTTAAATACACTGTTAACTACTTTTCATAAACATTCCAACAGGAACACATGGAGAACAACTCTACAATTCAGACAACTACTACACGGTAGCATATCTT
This sequence comes from Fraxinus baroniana, assembly GCA_903798355.1. Taxonomy (NCBI): domain Eukaryota; kingdom Viridiplantae; phylum Streptophyta; class Magnoliopsida; order Lamiales; family Oleaceae; genus Fraxinus; species Fraxinus baroniana. The sequence goes on from CAIGRO010194792.1 coordinate 13,979, forward strand.
ATACATAAAGACTGTAAATGTAGAAGTAACGACCAACAAGGCCCCATATGAAGTCATCTTTATCCTTGACTCACCACTTCAACATCAAGACCATTCGGCTACCAACATGATACAACAAAACACTTCACAGAGATCTCAACTTACAAATGCAAACATTACACCAACAAGCAGCTCAACAATCCAAACACCATTTATACAAGAAGCTAACAAACATGGGAACAAAAAGAAAAAGCAGGAGTAGTAGTTCACAAGTTGAAAATATGTATTTTGAATCTCTTTTGCATGCTTATAGCCACAGTCCACCACCTAACTCCCAGTAGCTCTATTTGACATACCAGATTTTGTTCATTGTACATATTAACCTGTTAAAACCCATGCATCCAAGTATGACACGTAAGATCTCTTGTTTTTGCTTTATATTACTATCACCAATGTAAGTACCCATAAACACATTTCATATAATGTAATGTAATTATCCTTCCTTCAAATAGGTTTCATTGTTCATTGAAATACCACAGCCAAATGTCAACATTATTACTTACAGTGCAATCGCCCACTACACGTGCAACGCACGTGCACCCACTAGTTGTTTTAATAAATGCAGAGAAAACATGGGAACAAAAAGAAAAAGCCGGAGTAGTAGTTCACAAGTTGAAAATATGTATTTTGAATCTCTTTTGCATGCTTATAGCCACAGTCCACCACCTAACTCCCAGTAGCTCTATTTGCCATACCAGATTTTGTTCATTGTACATATTAACATGTTAAAACCCATGCATCCAAGTATGACACGTAAGATCTCTTGTTTTTGCTTTATATTACTATCACCAATGTAAGTACCCATAAACACATTTCATATAATCTAATGTAATTATCCTTCCTTCAAATAGGTTTCATTGTTCATTGAAATACCACAGCCAAATGTCAACATTATTACTTACAGTGCAATCGCCCACTACACGTGCAACGCACGTGCACCCACTAGTTGTTTTAATAAATGCAGAG
>CAIGRO010194807.1:0-17589 GCA_903798355.1 Fraxinus baroniana
GATTCCACAAACTTTGATGGTGGATAACGGAACTTCCTTGAATGTAGATCAATTGAAGGAATTCTTGAATGAGTTCGGAGTTAAGTTAGTAACTCCACACCTTATTGTGTTCAATCTAACGGGCAGACAGAATCTTCTAATAAGATTCTAAAAACAATCATAAGGAAAATGATAGATGAAAATGCCAGAAATTGGCATGAATGTTTGAACAAGACTTTATGTGCTTATAGAACGTCGCCTTGGTCAAGTACCAAAATTATTCATTTCCAACTTACTTATGGACATGAGGCTGTTTGGCCTATGAAAATTAATGTGCAATCGATTAGAGTGCGTTTGCAACATAAATTAAGTGATGAGGAATATACCGAATCACTAATTCAAAATTTGTTGGAGTTGGACGAATTAAAATNGAATCACTAATTCAAAATTTGTTGGAGTTGGACGAATTAAAATTGGACGTCCTAGATAGGTTGCAAATTCAAAAAAAAGAATGGCTAAGTTTTATAATAAGAAAGCCATAGCCAAGTATTTTAGTCTGGGCAAATTGGTCTGGAAGACAATACTCCATTCCATTTGGACAGCAATGATCCAAAGTATGGCAAGTGGTCGCCCAATTGAGAAGGGCCATATAAAGTAAATAATGTTTTTCCTAATGGAGCATATCACTTAGAAGATTTAGATGGCACCAGGCAAATATTTGAAAAAGTATGTTCTTTTCTTATGGGAAAGCGAACGAATAAAAGCATAATTAGTATAATTGCATTGAACGATTGTAGATAAAATAAACTTGACGATCACGTTCAAATGAATTAGAAAACAAAATATGTTCAACTAAATTCCTTTATTATCATATATTCATTACAACTGTCAAATTACAAAATATTAAATGCTCTATAAGCCATAATTGAGACCAGACTAGTTTCTTGGTTAAAGTTCTAATTGAGAGTAGACCAATTCTTCAGTCGATGGCCAAGTAAGAGGGTGAACTGACCCTGATCGCTGTCTTGGTCGCACCGCTGCGGGACAGGCAGGGAAACTGAGAAGCATCCTCAGTAAGTAAGAGGAAGAAAAGGACCTTCAATTGCCTGCCTAAGTGTCTCTTACAAGTTTAGAGAGAAAAAATAGTCAAAATATAATTAGCCGCAACTTAGAGCAGACAATAAATTGTTTCCCGGTCGATGGCGACAGAAATAGTGAAATCAACCTTTTCTCACCTTCCTAAATGCATCATTGCAATGACATGTGAGATGGCTAAGAAGCACTCTCAGCAAGCGAATTGTCCTGCAGAGCATTCCTAAGAAATTGCCTTCCATCATTGAACTATTTATAGAGAACATAGATGGGAAGAACTTTGCTGCGGCCAAAAAAATATTTCCTATATCTTCCATATCAAAAGTGATATCAAAGCAGATGGCGAAAGGGACGGATCAAATGACCCATTTCTATGGAAGACGAAAGTGTTGATCAATTGCTGAAGTGCCGACGATGGCAGAAAATTAGTTTTGAAGAAAAAAATGGAGATGAAAATGATAAGTGCGAAATACAACACGCATTTATAGAGGCATGAAGGCGAAGAGATAGAATATGAATGGTCGGATTCATGCCTAATAACTGAAATCAAAATGGCTCAAAATCTTTGGAAAGAAAGTGGAAATACCAAGAAAAAATGTGCATGAATCTTAACATAAAGCAACTGGATGCTTGAAGGGTTGACGATTATGGATAAAACGTCAATTAATGCACAAATAGAAAAATTAATCGTTCATTAATAATAATGGATGCTATTACATTTAAAATTGGCAATGACAGTTAGTACGAAGTTACAAAAGGAAAGTTAAGGTATTGGGTGTCCTAATTACAATTCGCCCCAAGTTGAACGCATTTTTTCCCTAAGTCCTCCCCATTCTTCGCTATGTTGGGAAGAAACGACGTTCAACTCATTTACTAGATCGTCATCAACCTCCAGTTTGTTATACTACTCAACCAAAGACTTAGCTCGTTCAATCCCCTGGGAAGCATTGCGTCTTTTAGCAGCCATTCTCGCCCTGCAGTCATCCATCTTTGCTTGAAACTCTTTCATCTCTGCAGCCAAACTTAACATCAAAAAGTCTTCAACCATAACTTCAGAAGAGATATTGGTCAATTCAGCCTTGGTTTTAGCCTTGGTTTTATTAATCTCTTGAAGTAGAGACTCTTTTTCAGATGTAGTACGAAGATACTAAGTACTCATGGCATTCAGTTCCACATTCTTAGCTAGCAAAGAAAGGCAGCATGAAAAACATTCAACTTCGCTTTAAAGTTAGCAGAAACGTTGAGTGATGGAATTGAAAGTGCTTGCACCAGTTTTGTACCCAACATCTTAAACTTGTCCTTCTGTTTAGTAGCATTAGCGTGGCCAACATCCATGTCCATGAAAGAAACGTACTCAAGCAATGACTGTTTAAGGGACTTTATGTGCTCATCTAAAAGAACATAAGATGGCGCGAAAGGATGACTGGTTGAAATAGGGTGAGATATCTCTACTTGTTCCCAGGAAGTGAACAAGTCTTGGATGGAATGTATAATGTCATTAGATCCCTGCAAATAAAGACGCCAACGTTGAGCATTTTCGCTACAATAAATAAAGTGAGGATGAAAGTAAAGCAAAATGTTACCTCATCAGCAACATTAAGAAATCCAGGCACATTACCAGTCGTCTCTACCACTTGTGGAGACTTTCCTTTATCTGGGCGAGAAGACTCTGCCACACTGGACAAGTCCATATGAACCTCTGCATAATTCAAGAAGCAATTAATCAACCAGTAGCACAAGAAAGGGCAAAATATCAAAGTGTGCATTACCTTCTGGTTCGACATTTGGAGGGTTGACACCCTGGGGAGAAGATAACATTTCTACTGGCTGTGATGAAGATTCCGGGGCTAAAGATTTCTCTATAAGCATAGTCCCTTCATTATCTGATTTGGACAAAGCAGCTTCAGCAGAAGATGATGAAACAGAAGCTGCCAAAACTAAAGCCTTCGGGGGAGAGGCTGAACTCTTCTGGAAAATTTAGGTAAGTCATTAATATATGGAGGGAGATGTCTTATGAAATAAATAGACTCAATTTCCTTTCTCCTAAGCATGAGAGGGGCATCATCATCATTATCATAATCTTGCAAAATTGGAGAAGCTGAGGCTGGCCGTTTGCGGCTGGAGGCACTTTTGGCTATAGTAGCCTTTGGAAGTGGAAAAGTAGATGGAATAGTGGGGCGTTTGGTGCGAGCAGACGATGTAGGAGTCCTACTGGATAAAGGGGTAGCCAGAATAAGAGAAATAGAAAGAGTATCTAATTTATCCAGTAGGTGGAAGGCACGGTTTGTATCAGTTATGAACAACCTGCGCTTCACAGATGGCCACAACTGGTCAAAAAGATGGTGTGTGATAGCGGTAGGATTGAAAGTCTTTAGTCAGAAGATTATTATGGGCATCAATGGATTGTGCCTCAGTTTTATTGATGGTATAAAAACGCTCTGTTAAATTCCTAGAGTAACAAGGAGGAACAGACCACATTTGGCTAAAACCAAGCGACGAGCAAAAAATTGGGGTGCATAAACCCCTGCTTTGGCATTTGTTCCTGTAACAATGTCATGAAATAATTATATTCCTACCAAAAATTGAACCTAAACAGACATGAATGTGTCCGCTTCGGCCAGGGTAGATGGAGGCCTTACGCAAGGAGGGATTTGATGAGGAGAAAAAAGAAAAAAAGGAAAGTGTTGAATTTAAAGTATAAAAGAATGTAAAAACGTTCATACTGGACATATTTACAGGGCTCAATTGGTGAATAAACAGCCCGTAGCAACTAACTTCGCGAGGAGGAGACGGCGGAGCACCAAGTTGTGGGAAATATGCTCTCAACCACAATTGAGCGAGCCAGAGAGGCTCGCGCCAGTAGGAGATGCACCATTCCTCAATTGGAATTGAAGAGAGGTCATGTTTCTATAAAAGGTAGCAAAAAAGAAAGAACATAAATTCAAAGACCTGCCACGAGGTAGCTCATGCGATAAAGACAGATAACTCATAGAGGGTTTCGGGCTGGGGACGTAAAGAACATATTTATTGAGCCAGACCTAAAGAAAGGTAACACGCTCAGCACGGTTAGGCTCAGAGGTGGAAGTAGTATAAAGGTCTTGCATGCTTGAGTAAGATTCAATAATTTTCTTATCAAATTTTGGGGCGACACCAGAAATCGAGATGCTATGTAAAATAGTGTCGCCCAAAAGCGGAAGATTAACTAAGGCTCCAACATCCCTTAGAGTAATGGACATGGAGCCAGGAGGGAAAATAAAAGTGTTGTATTCAGAAGACCAAAAACTCAGGGTGATTGGAAAAAGTACCGAGTCATAAGTCGGAGGGAAAATGGTAAGTTCTAATAGGTCCAAAATCTTAGCACGTTCAAAAATTTCTTTGGTGGGACCATGATTCACCATACGTGCATGCCATCTACGAAAGATAGGATTAGTTTTTGGCCAAGTACGAATAACTTTATTGCGGATTGACTTCAAAGGCAAAGATTTCAGGAAAGGAGGGTCTTGGGAACACGGGAACAACTGACCCACCGCCGTTCGTCCAACAGCTCTAGCATCATTGAATGATGGGCCTAAGTAGAACTCATTAAGATCAGCGTTGGCCTGTGAAAGAAAAGTTGGATTTACATATGGCCTCATAATGAGGGTTTGGAAATCTTCAAAATTAAAGGGGTCATCGCGTGAGTTTGTGAAGTCGCCATTGAATGCAGAATACAAGTTTGATTAAGAAACGTAGCAAGGAAGCAAGAAGATGAACTGTGAAATGGCGAGGAAAAAGTGCAAAATATAGCAACGTAATTCAGGAGCAATGAAATGGCGTGTCTGTTGGGATTATAAGGGTTTGTAATGTCGCACCCCTTCAGGCAAAGAAGTATGTGATGATTAGAATTCTTGGGAATTTTAAGTGTAGTTGGAAAAATACAAAGTGAATATGATAAAGATTAATAATTGGTATTGATTCTGTCATATTGGGGGGGGTAATTATTGACACACTAAAAGTGCAGCCCAAGATTAAAGGTACAAGGTGTGAAGCCCAATTCGAAAATTCAGGATAAAGGCCTAGATAGAACCGTTGATGAATCTAATAGAAGCTCAAGAACAAAGAAGCATCATCGCACAAACTTGCAAGACGCCCAGAGTCTAAGCGAATGAAATGCCATATGATCGCCCAAGGCGATAGTCCTATCATCTCCTAAACTTTCAAGTCGCCCAGGAGTTGACGAATCTAAAGTGTTATGATCATCTAATTCAACAGTTATGGAAGAGGTTATTAGACAAATTTATCACATCCCACAATCCAAGGATTCCAGTAATGGGCAGTTAAGAGGCAAGAGTAATGACAACGGTTATGAGATAACATTTCCCCAACAAGTCAGCCATCATAAAGGAAGTGGATGGTTATGGAGCAATTGAGCAGTTCCAAGCGGTTTGTCATCTAGAAGTTACCAAAGAAATATAAAAGGAAGTGAAGACAAAGAAGGAAAAGGACCCCAAATAAAAAACTCTTAATAGAGAATATATAATTTCAATTTCTTAATTTAAATTAAAAACTCTTCTTTCAGTACTCGTGTGCTTGCGCTCCTTGGAGACATTTTATTTGTTTCCGATTGTAAATTTTCGCCATTAAAACACCCCTTTTTGAGACTTTGTCTCAATAGGTCTGTTCCTTACACAATCGTCTGATCCCTTTTTTAATTGTTAGCGAACAAAAACCCGCGAAACAGAAAGAAACGCAAAGGGAAGGCCTAAAAGGAAGCCTAAAGGCCTGCAATCTCCATCACAACACATGGCTCAAAAGTGGAAATTGGAACTGGATTTCCTCTCTCTAATTCTTGAAACAGAAGCGAGATTTGCCCATCTTTGGAATTATTTTTTCTTGGATTTGGTTATGAATTTTGTGGGTAGAGGAGAGGTAAAGAAGGGACACGTATGTTCACTTATCGACTTTTATTGTAAGCAATAATAATGTGACGATCGTGGATAATTTGTGTTAGCAGTGGTGGTACCGACGGTGTAGCTGTGAGGTGGCGCCGAGATGTAGAGAGATGAGAGAAAATGGGATGAAATAATTATGTAGGGTTTGAGTAATTATATTATGTAATTATAATATATATAATTATAATGTATCTAATTAAAAAATATTCGATTTTTGAAAATTAAAACTTAAGTCTGAATTTAGAATATAGGAGCTTGTTTGGTAGAGCTTAAAAGTCGATTAAAATTGAAAATATTGCCGTTATTATGTCCCACTTGTCTGATAAAAGTAAAAAATAACGGTTAATTTTTCGATTTTAATCTCTACCAAACACACTCTAGATTTTGAAAAGTAGGGAATGATGTAATTTTTACTTTTGAAATAATAGATTGATGGATGATGTGTGATTAAAAATAAATAATTTTTTTTTGGATTATATATAATATTATTTTATCGAATAATGTGAGTTTAAAAGGAAGAAAAAAATCTATTTTGAAAAAAAAAAATGGATGAAACATGGGCTAATAGTGCAAATTTCCCATTTGAAAATAAAAATACCACAAATAATTTCGTCCGTCGCTTTGAAAGGCGGATCCATCAGTCTGCAGTTGTAACTGTGGACACCTTTTAAAACCCTAAAAATAACACTCATCTATTGCTCCACCCTCTTTCTACTCTCCATCTAAACCCTAATCAAAATTCAAAATCAACACCTACATCTGTATCTATATTATTTATGGTTATGGGGTCGAATGGTAACAGCCCAATGGAGGCTCTGATGGACGTTGCTCCGTTGATTACGACGTCGTCCACGAAGACGCGCATTCTGATCTTCCGCCATCAAATTCCTTCTATTCTTAACAATTTAGGTACAATTTCTGATGAACCCTGTACAACATGTCAACCTACACCTGCACAGAGACTTATACGCATATGTAATTGAGAAACGTGCGTAATGTTCAAGTGTTTCTTAGAGGGTGTTTGGTGGGGATTAAAAATTAGATTTTTGGTAGATTGTGATTTAAGTTTTTGAAATGTGTGGTTGAAAAGTTGTATGATGACATGGTTAATATTGATTGTTTCTCTTTGACCTAGAATAAAATCTGATTTTAATCCACACCAAACGAGGCCTTGATGAGTTTGAAAGATACATCATATGCTGTGAGGAGAAATTTTCATTTTTAGGCACAGTACAAATGCTGAAGCTCGTGTAAGCTGTTTTTAGCATGTTTAGCTTAGCTTACAAGCCAAATAAGAATTCAATTTGGCTTTTTTTTGGCAGTATGAAGGGTCATACCGAGGAAAGAACGAATTTTTGGCTTCTTTTTAAACATTTAAGCTAAGCCAAATATGATAATTCCGCCACTAGCTCTATCATTTTTCGTCAAAGCTTGTATCTCCTCAGCAGTGAGCAATGTTTAAAAATGCTTAATATGGCACCAAGGTGTTTTACTGAGAAGCTAGGGGTAAGTCTCAAGACAAACCGATAAAATAATTTGAGGAATGTAAAAAATGCAAAAATATGCTCGTAATAAACCTTAAGTCATCTTAAAAAGTCCGCAAGGAAATTAACTAACAAAATAAAAAAAAAATTATCTTGGAAAGAAACATAAAATAGAATAATAATAACAAAATTTATAAGTTCTCAAATTAGTACTTACATAACTAATCTATTGCTAGAATTTGAAACAACATAGAAATCTTCTATAGTATCACTCGATAGAATGAAGAAAAAAGTAGCTTCACATCGGGTGCATGATGCACAACCTTCAGCCTTTTTTGGTTAACAAAAATGATTGCCCGCAACTATTGTTTAAACTCACTGAGATAATTCTTCAGGTTCTGCGCAGATGACTACCGAGTTTGCATCTCTATTGGTTGATTTACTTTTCCAAACACTGTCTATTTATGATGACCGTCGGTCGAGAAAACCTGTGGATGACGTGATTGTAAAAGCTTTCAGCGAAGCTCTTTTCATGAAAAGTTTTGCAGCAACTCTTGTACAGATTATGGAAAAGCAGTCAAAGTTCCAGTCTCCGATAGACTGTTACAGGGTTCTGAAGTGGTCTGTTCTCCTATTAACTGAAAGTCAGTTTGCCTCGTTATCGAAGAATGCATTATGCAGAGTAGTACAAGCCCAGTCATCAGTGATCCATATTGCTATGAAAGGATCATTCCGTGTGAGAAGGCGTTGCAAGAAAATCTTTTTTCATTTGTTCACAAAGGTCTCATCCCTACCAATTTATGGTTTTTAATGTGACTAGATTGTTGACGTTCTATTTACATTAGTTTCAATGATATTTATATATTTTTAATGGTCTATTGTGCTGTTCAGTCACCTGACCTACACAAAACTTACATGGAAGAACTGAAAGATGCAAGGATCCCATATAAGGACAGTCCTGAGTTAATACAACTGATACTTGAATTTACGATTTCAAATCCCTCATTGTTTGATATATGGAAGGTAAAAATTGCCTTTTCCCAGTCTCGTCATACATTGTAGCACAATTGTTGTTTTGGATTCTGAGATTTTGGGGGTTCTTGTTAGCAAATTTTATGTACTTTAGCATTCATGTGAAATATTGTTTTGCTTCTGTTGCACAGAATATATTTCTTGATATGTACGTTAGAGCAGTCCTAAATGCGAGGGAGAAGCCCACAGTTGGCCTCAGTGAAGCTTTTGCTCCATTGTTCACTGATTTTTCGCATGAAGATTTTAAGAATATTGTCCTCCCATCATCTGTCAAGATGTTGAAACGGAATCCAGAGCTCGTGTTGGAATCAATTGGAGTTCTTTTGAAAACTGTCAAAATTGATTTGAGTAAATATGCCATTGAAATTCTTTCAGCGGTGTTAACTCAGGCTAGACATGCAGATGAAGGCAGAAGATTTGCCGCCTTTGTCATAGTAAGGTGCTTGAGTCAAAAGTCTAGTAGCCCAGATGCTGTAGAAGGGATGTTTAATGCTGTCAAATCTGTGATTGGAGGTTAGTTTTTTTTTTTTAATATGCACATTTTCCTTGATGTTATATTCTGTTGACATCATGTAGACGCTAATAACTAATAAGTACTTCATTTTGCAAAACATAAATTTGGATCACCTTCTTACAAGATTAGGATATGAACAGGTTCAGAAGGAAGACTTACATTCCCCTATCAGAGAGTCGGTATGATCAATGCACTGCAAGAAATTTCCAATGCCCCTGAAGGGAAGTACCTGAACAGCTTGTCACCAACTATATGTGGATATCTTTTATCCTTATACAAGGATGATGGTAGGCCTTTGACTTTGGATCTATGCCCCCTGTTTGGGCTCCACTTTTACCCCGAATTTTTTTTTTTTTTTTTTCCAAAACTCGTTTTCAACCACACATTCTCCCATAAAATAATGATACAACTAAATCCAAAACTTTTCCTTATTTTTTAACCACATGTTCTCCAAAAAAAAAATAAATAGAAAATCACTATTTCAAAGCACATTTCCCCTCAAAATCTCATTTTAATGGATCCCAAACAAGGCTATGCGTGTGTGTACGTTTATCTGCTTGTTTTATGTACTTGTCTTTTAGCATAATATTCTGCTATCATCTTTCTGGTGGGTTGTGAATTCCATTCTTTTTCCCTGTTAATTGTGGTGATATCCAGGAAATGAAGAGGTAAAACTGGCAAGTTTAACGTGTTTAGGAGCTTGGGCAGTAAAATCCCCTGATGCTATATGCCCAGATTTGATAACCTTCTTTGCTTCTGGGATCAAGGAGAAGGAAGTACTGAGAAGGGGTCACCTTCGTTGTCTGCGAATAATATGCAGAAAGAATGATGCAGTTATACAGGTGAGGAGATGTGGTTTATAATCTACAATGGTTTTCCTGGGATTCTATATATTTCTCAATACAGAAAGTTGAACCTTTTTGTGTTTCAGATGTCATCTTTGCTGCTGCCTCTTCTCCAACTCGTTAAAACTGGTTTTACTAAAGCTGCTCAGCGGTTGGATGGGATTTATGCATTGCTCTGTGTGGCAAAAATTGCTGTTCTTGATGTTAAAGCAGGTATTTTTACTTGGCTTGCTTCAAGCTTGTATACATCAGTTCTACCATTGTTTTGGCCATTACATTCGCTTGAGTTACTATGATATTCTCTAACATGTACTATTTTTCATATGTTTCGTCCTCCTTTTTGGAAGATGAAACTGTATCGAAGGAAAAGATTTGGCAGTTGATATTGCAAAATGAACCTTCAATTGTTCCAATTTCAATGGTAAGTTATTCACCATCCTTTATTCCATTAAATTCGAAAGTCTGCAACTCAGCAATATGAAACTGAACAAATATAAGATTCTTGCTGTGTTCATAGTGATACATTTATCATTCTTAGCCCTTGTTTGGGCTCCATTTTTGATAAAATGCATCTCTCTTTCTTATGTTCAACCAGATATTTTCCGATAAAATAATATTATATGTAAACCCAAAACATTTCCTTATATTCTAACCATAGTCTCCAAAAAATCACTATTTCAAAATACATTTTTTTGCCAAAATCTATTTTTAATGGAACCCAAACAGGGGCTTATTGTGTACGTTTGCAGTGACAAATAAACTTGATACAGTAGAACTGAGTTAGACACTGATTGGGAAACTTGGTATTGGACACTAGCCACAAACAGAAAATTCTGGATATTTTGCATGCTGATATTTGTTGCCTGCTTATATTAGGTTGTAGTATGGCGAGCCTTATAATAATGCTTTTTTTATAGCATGAAGAGTTAACAATGATCATTATAGGAAAACCAAGGTTGGAAGATCGTGCTATTTAGAATTGCTCATGGCTAAAAGGGGCATGCAAAAAGTTAAAATTTGATTCCTTAGATAGGTATATGATGCAGATAATGCAAAAGAGAATTAATAACATCCTTACATATGGACATCTTCTAAGATAATATTTGACGCAGATATGAGAAGGGACAATCATATTTCTCTTTGCATTTTTTTGCTGTCTCGTAAATCCTAGAATCTGTTTTACTCTGCCTTGCAGGCAACAAAAATATCGGCTGAGGACTGCATGACTTGCCTTAATCTTTTCGAGGTTCTTCTCGATGATTATCCTCAAAGGTTTGCCACATTCCATGTCTGATAACATTGTTATGTTCTCATCAAAGAAAAAAAATCTTATCCTTTATTGATTCGTCAAAATGTTTAGTTCTTACTCTATTCATTTCAAACTTAAAGAGTCCTAATTTTGATTTGGCTTGGCCTGATGGAGGAGTCCTCATTTAAATAGTAATGCAAGAGGGTCTGAGGTTTACATCTTGTTTAAAGATAACTTTCCAGAAATTCTCCATGTACACATGGTAAATCTTTTGAAGCATGTTGTTTCAACTAAAATTCAAAATTGATAATTGTCCGTCCTTTTTGTGAAATGTCATCATTCATGTTTGTGGGTGATTTTTTTGCTCTTGGAAAGTTTTTCGAGAGGAAGTCTAAAATGGAACAGAGGAAGGAAATATGTTTACTATTGCATGTGAAGATTTATGATTTGATTGTTTAATTAACTGTTGTCTTGCACTGCAGAGTGTTGGAGATTTTTCCCCTGAGACCACTACTGCAGGTGATCAGTATTGTATGTGCTAATTCTGTTTACGATAATCTTTTGTTTACTAACCGATAATTGTTATGTTTCAGTTTGTTCTGTTTTTGGTGTGCCATCCAATCTGGGATATCCGAAAAGCAGCCTATGATGCAATTGGAAAGATTCTTGTTGGTTCTCCACAATTATCTGAAGCTATTATGCTCGAGTTTTCAGATTATCTCTCTGTTGTTGGAGCAAAAACTCTTGTTAATATGAGGTGAAGTTATGTTGTTAATATCTCTGTTTCCTTCCCTTCTTTTTTCCGCGTTTTCCTTCTGGGAAGACTTCTAGGCTTCTCAGAAAATTGGTCGAAAGTCAACTTTTTTACTTTCATCTTCCTTTTGTCAACATTTTACATTTTAGCTCTCATTTTATCAACCACAACTTACCTTGTCTAGACACTTTCATACTTGAAATTTGGACCAATTGCTTTTCTCATTTGCCTCCTCTTTGCAGCCTCTCCTCTCGAGACTCAGCACCATTCAATTAGTTAATGTTTTTTCGGTAGAGTAATGGAACCGATAAACTTAGAGAGGTTTAGACCTCTACTGCATTGCAAGATATCTTATAGATAATTTTCTCCCCATCCTTGGTTAAGTGATAACTTTACAACCTTTCGTGGATTTTCCATCTACCACAAACTTATTTTCTTTAATAATCCAAATTAAAACCACAACTTATTTTACCGATAGGTTGACCATGTTTAACAGTGGCTTCAATTTCCCTGGTTACTATTTTTTTTGTATATATTATAAAGCATAAATGTTCTTTGAAATTTCTGCAATGGGCAAATTTATATTACATCCTGTTTGCATCCTGCACCTGTTATTGTTATTGGCCTCTTAGTCTCATATTCCAGTTTCAGCCTCAGATTCCTTGCTCAGACAGACTTAATAATACTGGGGAAGCCTGCAATTGTGAGATTATTTTAGTCTGTTTTTGAAAATACACGTTAGGTTAGTTATGTTGGTGGACCAAGTGTGTTTCTATTTTGCTGCCATGATTGAGTTGAAAAGAATAGGGTAATGGATAAAATGTGGTTATTACTGTTATACTTTACATTTGTTGCTGGAATCAAGGGGACATGATAAAAGTGGAGCACCTTGATCAGTGATGATGCAAAGAATTTTTTTTTTTTTTTTCAGAACTATTTTTTTGACCCAAAAGGGGCGCTGTTTAAAAAACAATCATTTAACTTTTTTTCTTGCTCTCCCTTAGCAGCGGGAAACGAGTCTATCTATCTACCTAGCTTTGGTAGATTTCCCCCAATGCAATCCTAGTAGGGATTCTATTATAACACAAGAATTGAGAAATATGTGGGGGCAAAGTGATACGTCAGTTGAGTGATGCTTATATTCTCTTTTTGTTCGAAGAGTATCAGCTTCCATAATGATTAATCGTGATCTCAATGTATATGGAAGTCATTGTATGCAGTTTGTTACCCTCATTTGATCTGTTTACATGTCTTTTGGTGGTTTGCAAAGGCTCTCTATTAGTGATTTGTATTGTTATATGATTAGCTGTCTTTGCTTTCATTATCATATTTATGTTGCTTATTCTTCATTTAAAACTTTCTGCCTTGTTCCCCATTATTTACACTCTTTACTGTTGATAGTAACTTATCATTGGGTTTCCAGCGATGCAGAAAATTTGGTGGATTCTCAAGTTCTCTTCCTTCCATCTGTTGAGGTTTTGGTTAAGGCTTTAGTTGTAATATCACCCGCAGTATTGGCTGGTAGTCCAAATGCCTGTGTGCAGATTCTGTTTTGCTCACACCATCCATTTCTTGTTGGTTCTGCAAAAAGAAATGCAGTGTGGAAGGTATCTTTTCTATTTTTCCCAGATTCCTAATAACTCTGCCTCCTTTGGCCTTGTTTAGTTCCATCAATTTTTACAATTTATGTAGAAAAAACTGGGATATTTTTTAATGAGGTCTATTAATTAAAGCATTCTATTTATAATCATGGATGATAAGATATTCTCTATCCACTATGCTAATAATGAAGATGGAAGTATTTCTTTGCAATTGAAAATTATAATGGAACACCTTTAAATCCCTTAGATGTGGATGCAATTAACGTTGCTACGAATTTTCTCTTTTTAGATAACTCAAAAGTAATTAGCTCTTTTTCTTCAAGATTACTGCTATTTCTTTGAGCCTGTATTATCCAAATAATACTATTGCTTTCCTAACTGCAACTTAAATATGATCCGTGCTTGGCAGAAGCAGGAAATCTTCAACTTTATGGACAATTAAATTTTGTGTATGAAGTGGAGAATACTCCAATTTGACTCACCATTAGCACTTGAAAGATGGAGCTTTATCAAGTCAGAATATGTAAAGGGGTGCAATTTATTTTGTAGTTCTAGACTAAGTAGATACCGTAGATTTTCATTCCAAATCAATCTATACTTCCCTGGTAGCTGTATGAATATTATGATTTCTTTATCCTTTAAATAATGAGATGATAAATAATTGAGAAAAATTATGTGTTTGTTGGAGGGTAAAGAGTTGCATTTTTCTTTTGAGAGGAATAAGTTATTATTCACATAGAGTGGGAGTTCCACTGAAATTTCTTAACTAAATTGTTATCTGCTATATTTTGTTCATTGTACATGGTATAACTCTAAGTTACTATCTAGTTTCTCTTTTCTCTTTCTTTCTGCCTTTCTGGAAGTAAAATATGCTAATTTTTTATAATATGTGATATTTTTAAACAATGATTGTCGAGGCTTAGAAACAGGCATTCGTTCTATGATCTTTATTTTCTTTTGACTAATATCCCTTCCTTTTTTGTCAGAGGCTGCAAAAATGTTTGCAAAAGCTGGGTTTTGATCCTGTTGGTCTTCTTACAGCAAACGTGGCTGATTTATGCAAGGTGAATTATATACCATTTTTCCAGTTGTTGAATTGTCTTCTTCACTATCATTTCCTCCTTCTATGTGTGTTCTGATCCGTACCAGGTTGCAGATATTTATGCGTTTCAGATTATTTCATTTTCATCTTCTATACCTCATTCAATTTTTGAACTATATTTTCAATACCTGAGCATTTTAGATGCAATTTTCTTAGAAATAAGTTTTGATTGCTTTTGAGTGTATGTTACCTGTTTACCTGCAATTCAGTTTTCAAGTTATATTTGGTTGTGAGTGTTCCATTGCAATTTAATTTGACAGATTTTTATCCGTCTGATGAGGCTTAACTTGTTCTACGTTGTTAGGAAAGATAATAAGAGAGAAAAGCAACAACTTTAAATGGCTAGATTTAGACCTTGTTAGTTTAATGGATATCTCATTATAAACCTTTCCTTTTTAGCATGTGATGAAATTAACATCAATGTTTTACTTGCGAGAATGCATTACAATTTAAAGCATCAATGTCTGATCTAAACTTCTTTTTGTTCTTGAAGAGCTTGTTAGGTATGAAAGGATTGATGAGTTCTAATTACCTTGAACAAGAGGCAGCTATAAATTCCCTTTCAACGTTGATGTCTATAATACCTGGAGATACCTATGCACAGTTTGTAAAGGTTCACTGCATATTTCTGTTTTCTGCTGTTGGTTTTGGTGACATGGTTTGTTTTGCTGGCTGTAACTCCATTCTTGTCTTTGCCAGCACTTGATCGATCTTCCAGATCGCTTTGAACATGATGCTCTCTCAGAAAATGATATTCAGGTGAGTTTTAATTTACTGAAGTAGTCCTCTACTGATCCTGGAACCCAAAACGGTTTTGGCTTGTAGTTATTATTTGGAAGTTATTTGTAGATTGAATGATAATCATATTGTTATAAACCTTGGAACTTAAATATCAATTATTGCAATCCAAATTACGAGCATTTTGTTCCTCAGCAAAGGTGATGGATCTGTTATCTTTGTTCTCAAGAATAAATTGTTCTCTGTATCTTTATAAGTAAATTTGCACTGATTTTCTCTCTTCTGGATTAGTTGTCTTCTGAGCTGTTTTGTAGTTTTTCTTCTTTTTTCTCTCCCATTTTATTCCTGTTGTACGTGATTGCTGTCCTTAGGTTAAACTTCAACTCTTTCAAGACCCCTAGTATTTTCTTCATTTTTACTGATCACCTTGAAGTAGTTGAGCTATCTTTTATGTTTTGCAATTCCTGCTGCCCAACCCTTTATGACCCCCATCCTTGGTCTTTAACAAGTGTAGGCCATTCAACTCCTTAAAAATGAAAATATGCATGGCCCATTACTTCATGTATGTGTATCTTATATCATCTCAAAGTACATTCAGGCTCCAGCATTTGAGTTCCATATTTTTCTATTCAAAATTGAATTGATTTTTCATGAATTTCTATTCCAAGAACCCAATTCTACGCTCTTCCCAAAACAAATAAAACCCAATTCTATGCTGCCAAACACCAGTTGTGCTCAGCTGCTTTACCCTAAGACCATGTCAATCTCGCTCCATTTTTTCATTGATGTTTGTCTCGAAAAGATGCATTTTTCCATGTGCCTTTTAATGTTTAAGTTATGCTGCTGAAACCAGTTATCATAACTAGCAAGACAATGACATTATCAAAAGACTTGAAAATTCTTGAGTTAAATCTTGAAGGATATTGGATGGAGAGAGTCGTGGATTAGGGTTTGATAAGGAATTGAGGAAAGAGAAGGAAGATATCACGTGCCCAGGAAGCCTCATGTTAGGCGAGAGATGGACATGATATAGCATGCTGCCGAAGGCTGTTAAACAATGCACAGAGGCAAGAGTGATTGTCTGCCACGTCCAAATTCCAAAGTTTGGCCAAAAAACTTTGCTTAAGCAAATAGGTTTGAGCCTGTAAGTTATTTTCCTCATCCAGGTTGAGATTCTAGCCCTGCAGATTAGGTTCATAGATTATTCAGCATAATTAGGCCTCTTGTTGCAAATCAGTTCTTTACCAGTGGCCAAAGTTCCATTTCGATGTTTAGGAGTAAAACCAGTTTAGTACAGAGCCATTACAGATATGGAAAATGGTTTTAGAATTGGAGAATATGGACAAGAAGGCAAGTATCTTGAAGGCAAGGAAAATTGGTAAATGCATAATCTATCTATTCAATAGTTGAAAATGTTCGTGGACCGTGAGGAATCCAGCAAGTGAAAGAAGTTTGGACTATTTCCAAACACTTATCTCATTATGGTTGAAAATCTACTTGTCAGTTTTGTAACTGCAGACACGCTTTTGCAAATGTCCTTATGCATCAAATGGGACTAGGGGAACAGAGAGTTAGATTGAGAATATTGAATAAATTTCAAATTTGTGGCATGTTTGAACCTTGAGACAAGATTTTGAAAGATGTAGTAGAGGCATAGCACTAGCAATTGCATTGATGGCTTTAGAAGGTATATCTATGACAGAGGCGTGTTGGTGCTAGGTGCAACCAAAGGTGTTTTTGGCATACTGCTCTTAAAATATGACTCGGGAATAAACAATTGGTTGGCTGCGTGCGGCCCTAGGTGTTTTTGGCATAATACTATAAAAAATATGTATTGGGAATGGACTATTTTTTGGCTGCATGAAGAATGAATAGACGACTATGTTAGAGTTGAGGATGGTATCGGAATTAATAGGTCAGGATCTTCATTTAATTATGAAGGAAAATATAAGAAAAGAAAGAAAAATTGTTTATTTCTTACTAGACCTATGTGTTAATCAAACGATGAGAGGATGAAGAGGATACTCCAATAAAAAGAAAAATCTGATTCATTAGTTGTGGAATCCCAAAAAAGCAAACTTTACCTTCCCCTATTGGCATGCTTCTTGTTCATTCTGTTATAAGAAATTCTGCTATTTCTGTCCATAAAGCCCAGAAATTGCTAAAACCACCAACTTCTACATAACGTCTCCAAACCTTCTGCATTTGGAATTGGAAATTCTAACAAATGCAACAATTTTCTGAGCTTACACAGTTTTTTTTTTTTTT
>CAIGRO010194834.1:0-12393 GCA_903798355.1 Fraxinus baroniana
CTGATGTTTGCCGATGGTTGTTGTGGTGGTTTTTCAGTCAAAGGAAGGTTTTATGGAGAGAGCAATGCATTGTACAATAACATGGTAGAGCACGGGTGTTGGAGGTGTTGTGGTGTTGTTATGGTGGTGTTTTGGTGTTGTTGGGGGGTTTTAAGTGATTTTTGTTGGTGGTTATGGCAGATCTGGCGGCGGTTTTGGTGAGGTTGTAGGGATGGTGTATTGTTAGGTGTGTTTGGTAGGGGTTTCTGGCTGTGGTTGTGTTCCTGGTGGCTATGATGGTTTCTGGTGGTGGTCGTGTCGGCGGTGGAAATGTTGGTTATGTTGGTGAGGTTGCGGGTTGGGTATTGTTAGTTGTTTAGGTGGAGGTGTCGATGGTACAGTCGAAGGTGGCGGCGGCGGCGGTGCGATGGATCTAGGTAAGATACAAGCGGTAGTGGTAAGTCTAGTGACGGGTTGATATGATTTGTTTGTGGTGGTATGCGTAGTGGTGTTGCGGTGCAGTGTGGTGATGGTAGTGTTTCAAAGATGGTGGCGGTGGCGACGGGTTTGCAATTCCTAAAGTTCTAACGATGATATCGTGGTCTTTCATCAACACTGATACGGGACCTACCCACGGCAAAATCATCAAGTGCCTCCAATTGTGGAACTGCAGGGCTATTGGTAGCAGGTTGAGCAAGCTTAGGATTTTNAAGCTTAGGATTTTGAGAGTAATGATTATAACTATGGATTAATCAATTGTATTCAAAAATTTGTAAACAATTTTCGTCTCTTCTTTGGCTTTAATTGTGTTGAGTTATTGCAATACTTCATTTGTTATTGTAGTTATAATACTTCAACTTCAATGTATCGAGTTATTACAATACTTCATTGTATAATCCGTAATTGTATGCCACCATATTTTGTCTTTGTTTGATCGAAGTTGGTCCTCCCGATTTTCTTGATGGTGTTGGTCTTAAATTGAGTTGAAAGTGGTAGTGGTGGTGCATTGGAGGTGATGGCAGTAATGATTGGTGGTGGATTGTGATGCTTGTTCGTGGTGTAAGCAGATTTGTTTGTGGTGATCATTTGTGATAAAAAATGTGTTTATTGGGATTATTGTGACCAATTATGTGTTAATTGTGATCGATTGTGACTGGTTATGACCATTCCGTGTTAATTGTGACCTATTATTACTCGTTGTGACTAATTTTGTTTTAATTGTGACTGGTTGTGACTTGATCACATACCGTCACAATTAAGATTGATTTGGTCACAGACAGTCATACTGATTACAAATTTGATCACACTTAGTTACGAATGACACGTCTTGTCTTGATATTATTAATTTTTGAATATTTTTTGCAAAGTAGGGGTGGGGTAGGTGGATTCATGGATTGAGGGTGTGAATTCCTTTGATTAAGAATTATAATGTATGTACACCCATGTTTACCATTTCATTTACAAAATTTATATTTGAAAAATTCTCATGAAATCTTCAACAACAAACACATTTAATATGGTCGATGCGGTTCTGCCACGCAAGCATATGTGCACCAGGGTGACAAGGAACAAATTTTCCCCTTTGATTAATGGCAATGCGGGATCCCAACCTTTCAAGCGTATGCGCGCGGGGGCCCTTTTTGAACAAAAAACGTTAGTTTGACCTTTAAATGGTCTTCCTTCTCCCTTCATTTTCTTTATTTTTTATTTTTTTGTTAAAAAAGGACTTGCGTGAAGGTTAGGAACTCCGGTTTCTACAAATCAAAAGTTTTGAAATCCCAATGTCACGAGATTGATAGGTCAGAGACCCCTAAATGGAGTTTTCCCTAGTTGCCATCGATGTTGTAGCATAATATTTGGTCCCTGTTTGCCATTTTTTCAACACTCATTTTCAACCACAAATTTTTCTATAAAATATTTTTTACACGTAAATTAAAACATTTTCCTATTTTTTAATCACATATTCTCCAACATTTTATTATTTCAAAACACATTTTCTTGAAAAATAAAAAATAAAAAAATGGAGCTCAAATATGGGATTAAGGTGTTTGGTAAAAATGTAATGTATTGAAATATTTGCTTTAGTAAAATATATTATTCATGTTAATTGACACTGATATTTAGACAATGCTTTATGTGGATTGGTTGTTCCATATCAATATATGCTCTCTACATAAGACACCATTGTGCGATAATCAATTTTCGGTAGAGTGACTCATGTTCTTCCGGTTACAATTGTAAGTACAAAGCTTGATTATTGGTTGAACTTGCTTAATTGCTACGTCGATTGATGCTTTGAGTGCGAAAATGCCTATAACGATTGCTTGCTCAGAAGATTTTGAACCTGTTTGGTAACAATTAAAATCCAATTAAAATTGAAAATATGATCGTTATTGAATCCCACCCGTCTAATAAAAGTCAATAATAACGGTTAGTTTTTCAATTTTAATCCGATTTTAATCTCTACCAAACATGCTCTTTAGTTTTCAACAAAATGATGTTGGTATTCAAATTGATACAGTTGAGCAAGTAGAATATATGTTCTTTGAAAATGTACACTAACTACCCAGTGGTACATAGTAACCGTCTAGCTGACGGCATGTTGATATATTAAAACAAATTGATTTTTTCGAATCACATTCGCAAGTAATTCACAGATATCAAGCTCTACGACTATGTACGTAATGAGTCACACTTAGTCGTTCTAGCATATATGTCTGGTCAAGTTTTGTCTTCTACGTCGATGGATTATCGAAGGCGTCAAGCTATTTTTTAAATTTTTGTAAAAAAGAAGTAAAAAAATAAAAAAATAAGTGACCCCACGTACTATATCAACCCTAGTCAAAACCTTCACCCAATCAGTGAGTTAGACAGCCTTATATGAAAGCTCTTTCTCAATTGCTTTCCTACTCTCTCACTCCACATTTCATCGATCTCCGGTATGTTCCATCATTATCGCCTCTCTACTTTCCTGCTTCATTTGCTTGATTTATACACGCGCTAATATCCGTTCATAATTACTTATTTGATGTTCACGTATTTTGATTTATCCTATAGTAAGCACCTTTAAATTTTATTGTTTGCTTAATTATTACTTGTTCGTTCAACTAAAATTAATTAATGTGAAAGTAATTGCTGAGGTTTGGATTGATTTTGTTAATTGATATTCAATATAACGCACGGGAAACTTTTTTATGGTTGAAAAATGCTCGTTTTTTCTGATTTTTCAATCACTAATTTAATAGTTTTTTATTTTTCATTTTTTTTTTTGCTTTGTTAAGTGAATTATAGTACAATCTAGGATTATTCTCTGTTATTTTAACTCCAATATGATGGTTTGATGTGGATTTCACTCTGGAGTCAGTGCATTGAAAAACCTCTATTTGATTTATTTATTTATTAATAGCACTTTGCTTTAGATTTATTTTCTGAGTCAAAGGATGTACAGACCGGCTTTTGATTTTGGTTTCTTGGCAATATAATAGAATATTTTGTATACATTTTGTTATTTTCCTGGTAATTGAAGGGACTATTGCCTATTATTTCTGTTATTTGGATTGTCAAAGTTAGTGGAATTTGTGGCAATTTTTAGTTATCAAAATCATTCTTTTATTAGTAGTGTATGGATCTATTATCAATTCATGACTTTTTTGTATATAAATCCAGAAATACTAGTACATAAATAAGTTTCATAAAAGCGATATCTAATTTTAGCATATTACATTCTTTTTGGTTTTTCATTTTTGGATGTCATATGTTTTAACTGTTAATTATGTGAAAACAAAAACTTTATAATATTCTGTGACCAAGTGCAATGCTCCAAAGATGAAGGTGTAACATGCTTAATATGAAGTTTGTTGTTTACAGATATCATTCATGTCAGATAAGCACACACATATTTCCATTACTTCTCTTCAATATCCTGACCTTTCTTTTTTATTCTCTACATTTTTGCACTGCTGATAGCTGAATGCATTTACTGTCAACTAGATGGAGCAGGTAAACTTTGTCTTCTTAGCTATCTTGTTTGTTCTCAATTTTTTTATGCTTGTAATGGATAGTGACATCTTTTAATATGGTCGCAGTATGAAAAAGTTGAGAAGATCGGGGAGGGAACTTATGGAGTGGTGTACAAGGCCCGTGATCGCGTGACAAACGAAACTATTGCTCTAAAGAAAATTCGTCTGGAGCATGAAGATGAGGGAGTGCCGAGCACTGCTATCAGAGAGATATCTCTCTTGAAAGAGATGCAGCATGGTAACATTGTAAGGTACATTAGTAAACCACGATTAACATAGTTCCTTACACATTTCAAGAGACCAGAGATACAATGATGAAGGAAGACTGTGAAGGGCAGGTTGTCCAACACACATGAATATACCATTGCTGATTGATCATGTTCTCTACCAATGCTATTAACAGGATTGTAGACAATTGATATGATATTCCTAGCTTTACATTGGTTTTGTTATTATTATTATCAGTCTTTTTTTTTCTTTTAATTTTGTTAACAGATTATTTCTTATTCATATACTGTATGCATTAAAATTTCTCTCAATATATGGTGATAGGCTGCAAGATGTGGTGCACAGCGAGAAGCGCTTGTATTTGGTATTTGAATATCTGGACTTGGACTTGAAGAAGCACATGGATTCTTGCCCAGAATTCTCCAAGGATCCTCGTCTAGTTAAAGTGAGTGTCTTCTTTGTGCCCACTGGGGGCTGGCTAACACGAGGATGCTTTGAATTAAGTTTTCGTTGTTGAGAGCTGATGGGTTTCTATTTACTGAAGATCTTATCTAGATTTCTGTTTGCTAGTCAAATGTATTATTAAGTCACTTCTATTATGCAGATGTTTCTCTATCAAATACTACGCGGTATTGCTTATTGTCATTCTCATAGAGTCCTTCATAGAGACTTGAAGCCTCAGAACTTGCTGATAGACCGCCGAACTAATGCGTTAAAGCTTGCAGACTTTGGATTGGCCAGAGCATTTGGTATTCCTGTCAGGACATTTACGCATGAGGTAAATGTTATCAATTTGATACCATTTCCTAAAAGTTTAAGCAATCTAAATTGTCCTTTTTAGTTGTAAAGCTGAAGCAATTAGGTACAAAAATACCTGTACTTTGTTTCTAGTGTTTTTATCTCTAACACCAATCCATAAGAAGAATTTTTTACTTGACCTATCAATGCTTTTCTTTCCTAAGCTGTGTCGATATTTCTTCGCAGGTGTGACAGTACAGTACACGTGCTTGATTTATACGTTGTTTTAATTTTCCTCAGCTGTGGATAAATATTTCTCTGCAGGTGGTCACCCTATGGTACAGGGCACCAGAGATTCTTCTTGGATCCCGCCACTATTCTACCCCCGTTGATGTGTGGTCAGTCGGTTGTATATTTGCCGAGATGGTGAACCAACGACCATTGTTTCCTGGTGACTCTGAGATTGATGAACTCTTTAAGATTTTCAGGTGCTACATCTTTTCAGGATATGGATTTTTCTATTATTTGTAGCCACTTGAGAGATTGTCATGTCATCACCATAAACTAAGAAATTTGTGAGGTTTAGCACAATTTGCGCATGAAAATGCTTGTAATTATCTTCTTGGCTGCATTAAAATGACCCTCAATCATCTTTATATCTCATTTCAATGACATATAAGTTAAATAACCTTTTTCCCCCCCTTCTCCTTTAACGTCCTATTTCCCATAAAGACTTAAGCAACCATAATTATATAACAATCTCACTTGAAATTCTTTATTGTTTTTTATATTCATTTCAATTTTTATTTGTTTATTACTTTTTTTTGCCATTTGTAATGAAGTATAACGGGAACTCCGAATGAAGATACATGGCCTGGAGTGACATCTTTGCCAGATTTTAAATCTGCATTTCCAAAATGGCTTCCTAAGGTAATTAAAGTTGTCTGATTATTCTTTTAAATGTTTGTTCCTCGTGTGAAAAATCTTCAATATAAATTACAAAAATCTTAATTAGTGAATGCTCTAATTTGCAGGACTTGGCAACTGTGGTTCCAAATCTTGATGCAGCGGGTCTTGACCTCCTTGGAGTAAGTTCTTTTTCTGCAGTAGGGTAAAATAGGACGCACACGTTTTGTAAACCTGGGTTTCTAGAAAGCCTTCTTTTCAAATGTTATGGTTTGTTAGAGCATATTGTAGATTCTGCAAGCATGAAGCATCTATACTTTGCTTTGACAAAACCCAGAATATCACAGCATGACAATTTGTTTCGTAATTCTTACCTAAAAACTATTTACAATGTAGACAGAATCCTACCGGCAAAGTTGTCAGGATGTTGATTTTTAGGCCCCGTTTGGTACGGATTAAAATCAAATTAAAATTGAAAATATGGCCGTTATTGGGCCCCACTCATCTAATAAAAGTCACGGCTAGTTTTTCAATTTTAATCTGATTTTAATCCCTATCAAACGGGCCCTTAATATGACACTTGAACACACGGAATGTGGGCATTTAAAAACAATAAATTGTAATAGGGATGTGATCTGAATACAATAGTTTCAAAGATAAGAGTGGTAAACCAAAATTAACATCATGTTTTGTGAAGGACCTAGTTAATCTATAATCTATATATTAAATATCACATCAAGTAAGAATCATTTTTTGGACGATTTTAACCCTACTACAATTTATCTATTTCAATAATATCTTACTTTTCGTTTTTTAATATGCAATAAATACTACAAAATCCTTACCATGTATGAATTTCGTATCATTAATTCTCAATAAATTAACATTCAAATTAAATTCATGTATTACATTAATTCTTATGTACCAAATGTAGTATAGAAATGTTGTTCATTTGTAGTTTTTCATCGTCACGAAAAATTTGAATCATAGAAGTTGGATTTTGTGAGTAAAATATTATTCTCTTAAATTTTTATTCTAAATTTTATTTTCTTTAGATCGTTTAATACTCATCAACTCCTCCCTACAAGTTGATATCAAATATATACAATATTTATAAAGTATTTCAGATTAACGAGCAATGCACGTTCAACTTAATTAGTTCTAGCAAATGGAGCAATAAAGTGAACATAATAAAATGTGGATCATGCTACACTCACCTAAGGGTTTACATAAGATTTATTCATAAAATGTAGAATGCCCCAAACTTGATGAAAATATTATTTAGTTTGCCTTTTTATATATTCCCGTATAAAATAATGTGTTATAGCCATTCAATTAGCCCACGGAATCAGACTCACCTCCAAGTTCTTTTTAAGGTTTCCCTTTGGGTTGTGGGCTAACTTAAGGTTTATTAACATTAACTAAACTTTGTAGAGTTTTGAAGGTTACTAGGTTTGTTACCTCCATTTCTGGAAACTGAATGGTCTTGTCTTGAGACGTGTATATTATCCACTTGGTTATACTATTTAAGAGTATGTTTGGTAAAGCGTTTTCAAGATTATAATCTGGTGACAGATTCACAACTTATAATCTGCTAAGAACTTTACCAAACAATACATACACAATTTCTATCTATCTAGAATTACTTTCGTTATTGAAGGAAACAAACAAAGAAAAGTTGATGTTTGTGTTGCTGATTCACTTGAGTTACCATTTCAGAAAATGCTCTGCTTGGATCCCAGCAAAAGAATCACGGCCAGAAGTGCTCTCGAACACGAGTACTTCAAGGATATCGGGTTTGTCCCCTGATTCAGTTCCTCCTAGTTCTCGTGTAAATGTATATTGGTACGTAGCATCTGCGGGTTTTTATTCTGTGAGATAGATATGCGTGCTATTTAGCTGGAATTTTCCTTCTTTTTTATTCCCTTGGCATTATTAGGTTTAAGTCGAAGTGGTTCTGAGCAAAGCAACTCCGATATTTGCAGTTGCTAGTGCTTTTAGTTTCAAATGTGTGATTTCCTTTCTGCCATTTTTGGTGGTATTGTAACATCGTGTTGATTTTAGACATATTGGCCTTTTATCTTCTGGTCAATCGATTTGATATTGAGTGCCGTTTATTGTTATAATTTCTTCATTGCATTTTTGGGATCTAACATACCAATTACGCCCCTGGTAGGGAGGATGAGAAATCATGGACAACATTAAAGAAGAAAAACTGTAGAAGAGAAGAAAGCACGAATGTTTGATATGATTTACGGATATTAATGACTGGTTACAAATTCTATTTGGGCTTAGTCGTGTTATCATCACGCCCTTGGTAGTTTATGGTCCGTATGACAGGATTTTTGCTTTTGCTTTTACTTTTGCTTTTACTTTTACTTTTTGTAGAAGGGCCTTTTGAGGAAGTTACTTTAGACTAATTTCCTCTTAAAATCTTCTAATCAGATCAAGTACTTCTAAAAATTTATTCAAAAATGCTCAAAAGCAATTTTTTACTCTTTAAAGTACTGTCAATGATTCGAAGTTTATCGTCAATATAAAACAATTTGACATTGGGAGGAGGGCAAAAAGATACTTACGCAAACCCAAGCCTTCTATCCCAATAAATAAAGCATATGAACCTCTTTTTGATAAACTTAATGGCTTTTTAACTTGAAAATGAGAACATTAAGTCCGTTTTTATGAGAGGGAGGATCAATCTAAGGTAGATATGTAAGTCGGGGCATGAATTGGCGGGGAAAGCCCGAGGGCCAAATATCAAACCAACATTGTGTGCTAAAATTCGTCTTGTAAGAAGGGAACGATGTAATTTGACATTTTTGCCCCTTGATTATGTTCAAAGTGTATTTTCCTATCTTGTTTGATATCCTCAATTTTCCATGGAACTTGGAAATTATTTTTCATTTTCCATCTTTTACATTGATAGGAAGAATTTTATGTGGAATTGGTTTTCCACCCTATTATTATCCACGTGACCCATTTTTCTTTGTTTTCCTTGAATTGAGTTTTCCATTTTTTTTAAACAATTGAAACAAATTATATCACTTTAATGAACAATTTTCTTGTAAAACAATGTCAAGCGAACACAAAGAAATTCAAAATTTCAATATTTTTCACGTGAAAATTTATACTAATCAAACACAATTAGACCCATTTGATACCATTGATTTACATGGAAAATGGAAAATATCAATTTTTCTACTTTACTTGTTTGATTGCAAAAGTTTTACCTAAATTTTTTTTTTCCTCACAGGTGCACATTTTCATTGTTTTGGTTGAAATTGTTTTCCTACATTTTAGGTTGGTTTTCATTATTTATTTATTTATTTTTTTACAATTGAGAAAAATTCTAGACCCAATGGTAAAAAAATATATTACTTTTATTGACAATTTTCATGCAAAACAAAATCAAACGAATGATATTCGGTATGATAATTTTTTAATTTTTTTTTTGGACAAGTGAAACAAATTCTAGGCCAAATGGTAAAAGAAATTATCACTTTAATGAATAATTTTCATGAAAAACAAAATCAAATGGTTTCCAAATTTTCAACATTTTCTAGGTGGAAAATTATACCAATCAAACACAGTTAATTACAATTCTCAGTGAAACAATTTTTAGTCAATTCAATTCTCTAGAATTCTTTTTCTTCCACTCATTTTTCACATTTGCAATCAAACGGACTCTTAGTTGACAATTTTCAGAAAAAAAAATTCTAGGCAATTCAATTCCTCAGAATTCATTTTCCTTTTCACACAAATTTCACTCTTGCAATCAAACGGATCTTTAGTCATTATCCTCTCGAATCAAAAGGAAAATCAAATGGCTGTGAGATACTTCAAAAAGTTGCCATAAAATTTAGGAAAAATTGCAGTCCCGGTACCAAATATTTCACTTTTTTACAGACTTTACTCAAATTTTTTATTTGTGCCATATGCGGTGCCAAACCTTTAAGCAATTCGCACTCGAAGTCCAAATTGACGAAAACCATTTGTTTGACCGTTAGTTGACCAACAATTAAATGTCTGACCAATTGTTGACCAATTTTTAAAGAGTAAGGGTGTGTTTGAATCACATTATTTTGGAAGAATGTATTTTAGAATAGTAGATTGATGGAGAATGTGTGGTTGAAAAGGAATGAAAAGTTATTGATGTGACGGAAAATATTATTTTATTGAAAAATGTGTGGTTGAAAATGAGTAGAAGAATGAAAATGAAAATGATAATGTGTACCAAACAAGGGCTAAAATCAATAATTAAAGCATTAAATAACACCAAAAATGATCATAGAGAAATCCCAACTGAGTTAAAATTCCGGACACTTTGCCATCAGTAATGCACTATAAATCGAAACAAACTTATAGTACGGTCCAAACCCGTCTACCCCGTAAAACTTCTGATCTCAATTCCTACAGTCTCCCTTCATCCTACCGGAGGTGCACTCCTTCAAAACAAAATCTCGACTCTTGATTTATACATTTTCCCTCCTGGACTGCGTGCTCCGATGCAAATCTTGACTCCTGGTATCTCACCTTAGTCCTCTTGAATTTGTGCTTTTGCAACAACTCCTTATCTCCGGTATCAATTTATCTCCGATGAATTAGATGGTTTGGTGTTTTATCAAAAGATATTGTGTGTTTTGATCCATGGTTTAATGTGAAACAATATAGCTTGATTAACAAAATATGTTTTGAAAGAATTATGGATCAAGCAATATGTGGTAATTGAATATTGGAATCAATAAATATTTTGGTTCATCAAAGAATTGATCTCTATGGAATAAATTTGTACCAACACATTTTTGGATGTTCCATAGGGTAGGATATATAAAGGGGAAAATGTTTGAGATGAAAAGGGATCGAAAAACCAAGTGTTTGAAGAATAACAGAATCTTGAAGGTCGACCCTTCGCTCGAGTGCCAGGCCAGCGATATGCGGCGCTTAATCGTCAGTATTTATTTCCCAATGTCTAATTGAGGTGATTCAAAATATGTTAAAGGGCTACAATTCTTCTAAAAGTAACCTTATCTAAATTCTTATATTTTTTATGTGAAAAATGTGTTGTAAATTGTGACTGAAAATTTGGAGCATAACTTGTGCGACTTTTTGACACTCTTTGGACTTTTAAGTGTATTTCAATGATCATATGTGATCTTGAGAACTATACTACTAACCTAACTTTTTTTACTTTTATTAGGATTCAATAAATCATATTTTGATTTTAATTACAACTCGATAAAATCCTAATACAATTCAATTGGAACTTGATTTTGACTAAAAAATTTGCCAATTACAAATTTAAAAATTCTCCATTATAATTAGGACCTAACTTATAGCAAATAGGTGTTGGGATTTTGGGGAAAGGTCAGTATTGGATGAAGATGTTCTACCTCTCAATACAATGTTGGGGATTGTTTTATGGATTTGGGTTACATGGATGAACTATTCTTAGAAGGGTGTTGGTTGGAAACAATTGGTGAATCCAAATTTCTAAATTACAGTGCTTCAACTGCCAATCGTTTCTACTGCCTACTGTCCATGCAAAAAAATGGTGAATCTAGTGGGAACCCTTTAAGGAGAGTTTAGAAGAGAGGAAAATATCACTTTCCCCCGATAATTTGTTGACTAATCAGCATCATGAACCAGAACATTCTATGAAATCTCAGTCTTAGGTTGGAAACGTTTGTATCGGTTCTTTTGGTCAATCTGAGAATTATTTGGTTGGAGGTTCTGTGCTTAGCAGAAGGTTTTGGATTGGACATAGGGCTTCAACATCAGTAATGGACCAATTAATTAGGGCACTTGGTTATATAAAAGATTGCTTGAGAGATAATGATGTACTCATTCAAGTATGGGTACCAGTTAACAGAGGCGAAAGGAATATGCTTACGACCAATGATGTACTCATCCAAGTATGGGTACCAGTTAACAGAGGCAAAAGGAATATGCTTACGACCAATGATCAACCTTTCTCACTCGACCGTAATTTCCCGAGGCTTGCCCATTACAGAGAGATTTCGGTGGATTACCAGTTTCATGCTGAGGAAGATTCTAAAGAAGTAGTGGGATTGCGTGGTCGGGTCTTTCGGAGTGAGGTTCCTAAATGTACCCCTGATGTTCAATTCTTCACAAGAGATGAGTACCCAAGAGTTGGTCATGCACAACGATACGATGTTTGAGAAGCACTTGCAGTTCCTAGTTGTTGGATTTTGGGGCTCCAATAATCAATTTTCGGGCTCAGAAAACAACCAAACGAACACCACGCTACCGAGGCTCATACAGGTAGGAAGAAGAAGAGAATAACAATGGTTGGAACTCACCAAGAAATCCACCAAGAAACCGGGCTGCCTCTCTTTCTCACCTCTCTTGCACACACTTCACACACACAAGAAACGGCTTGGAATGGGGGAATAAATGGGGGTCAATTAGGTCACTAGATTTTGGGCCAAACATTCCCTCCAAAATGGGCCAAAGTCCACTAAATGGGATACCAAATAAGGGAAAAATTAAAAATAAGGTGTTT
>CAIGRO010194835.1:0-10726 GCA_903798355.1 Fraxinus baroniana
AGCCCAAAGCCCAGTGCAGGCAGATAAGCTGGGTCCGCCCCTGACAGTCTACATTTGTATTATACTAAATCTTGATACACGAACGTCTTCTATCAACTTTCAGCTTGTTTGCTATCATATCGGCAAAACCCCATGTAATTGCAATCAAACAGAACAAGGAGACCAAATTATCTATGCCATTTATTGCAAATATGTTTACTGCATCCATTTCTGCACAGTGATAAGAGACATCGGTTTGAATAATTCAACATTTTTTGTAGAAATGAAGCTGCATTAGTTAGATCATACTAACATCATTGTGTAAGAGGATCAAAAAAAAAAAAAAGAATGCAGTTTTCCATACACATCCATTGTATCTTCATCACTATTTTCACACTATAAAAAAAATAAAAATAAAAACATAAAAAAATAAAAATAAAAATCTGAAACATATCTACTCACAATATACATCCGTACACAGAAAATCAAATTTATAGTGTGTACGCGCGAGCGCGTATTACCTTTTTTTGTTAAAAGAAGCAAGATTTATATACTCATTAAATTTCAAATATAAAATATATACAAATTGCATAGACATGTGACAAAGCCCTAATAAAGGAAAAATGAGAATCAAATGGTGGATAATGTGTAATATAGTGTGCATTATTCTTTGCAATAGATCTATAGAAGAACGAATTGGTGATTAGGTTTTGGAAATTTCTCGGTGGATGATTTACGGGAGAGACGATCCAAAGAAGATTTTGGTTTGGTATATGAAAGGACACGATGTTAGGGTTCTTGTGAAACCGACCTCTGTACATCTGCATTAATCCTCCTTTCATAGAAATGTTACTGACTCTCACATGAAGTGGTCCCGAGCTGGACCCATCTGATTAAAAAATTATTCGAATTTTTTCCTACCCTTCCCATGTGTCTTTGTAGGGCTGAAGCTCTACATGACTACATCTGTGAATGTAGCACGGTTGATCAATCATCATGAACGATAATGATTTTCCGGATGATGAAACGTCAGCAGTTTCATGCCGATCCTAACTTGATGGTAACTGTGCAATGGCTGTCTGTAACAAATTTGGCAAAAGTAAATTCTTTGGGCCTCCACGTCGGTTTCACTTTCATGAGTGGAGCAATTTTAAGATTTTTCAACAGTACCACAGTACTAAACGAAAATTAAGTTATTTTTAATAAAATTATCTTTTAATATTTCACAAAAAATGAAAACTATTCTTAAAAACAACTTTTTACTTTTCAAAAATAGTCAAACGAGCCCCATGTCTCAAAAATTAGATGATAACAGATCGTTATATGTGGGGCACGCCAAAGCCTACAGGCCCGCCTCGACCCGAGCATCTCATGCGGCCGTCACCACCTAAAAGACTAACTTGGTAGAATAATGTTTTCACACATCGGAAACGCAAAAATTTAAATACTCAGAAGGAAACTAGAAAAAAAAGTAGTGTGCCTACGAAGTTAACAGACTACTAGTACACTCACCCCCAAGTGCTCGACTACTTTTAACCATCCGGCCAAGTGGAAGATCTTGGAGTACTTATACCGGGCGGACAAAGAGATTAAAATACACAAGCAAAACTGATTAGTAATAGTATTCGCCTGCTCAATAGAAACTGCTGTAATATGTAGCAGGTGGAACTGCAGAAGGAGGTTGTGCTGGAGTCAAAGCGGGTTGTGCATAACTTTGTTGGGGAAAGGCCTGCAGAAAATTCGACAAAGAATATGAAACAGCTTTAGCAGGACAAAGCACGAATAGATATTACAACCGAAGACAGAATATACAACCAGAATTGGTTCCAATTCTTTTTAAAGATCGTATAGTCTATGAGCTTGATCATGAGTGAATAAAAAGGTGGATTTCATTCAAGAACTCCCCAAAATAACGATATTTATATTGAAAAACTAGGAGATGAAAATAGAAAAACAAAAACTACTTGGCATAGAAATGATATATGTGGGCTTTGATGAGCAACGAAAAAATGTAAATAATCCACTGCGAATTTGAAAAGTCCTGCTAAAAATATCGTAACTATAATTAACGATTTCAAAATAAGAGTATTAACCCGAAAAACCGAGTTAGATACAATTCTTTAATGCAGAATACCGCATTAAATAACAAAAGAATGGTGGATGAGGTAAGGGTTTGCTAATTTAACTTTTTTCTACCCGTAAAGCCAAAATAATTAACCTTTTTTATCTAGACAGCTGAAAACCATAATATGGAGCAGTGCCCAGTGGTCCAAAATAATTTACAGCTGTCAAGAATGCTATCCAACAAAAGGAACTACCCATTTCAAAGATACGATTCAGAGAATGGTTTTAAGTTACCTGGGCTGAATAAGCTGGAGGATAAGATCCATAAGCAGCACTTTGAGGCACTGATGTAGGTACTTGTTGATTTGTTCCATAACTACCATATGCGCCATATGCAGCCTAAAGAACCAAAAACAAAAGAACATAGTTTTGCATTGGCAAGTCAGAGTAATGATAAGAATGCATCCATTCATAATATAAAATCAGTTTCTGTGAGCCAATAGACAAAGTATTGCCCTTGCCTATAATCATAATACAACTAGAGAAAGCAAGCCTAAAACATACTTAAATTGTATCCCCACCATCATACAACACACACACAACCAGCCCAACCGAAGGAAAAGTAACTTAATGTGAGTGTATGTGAAAACGATTCAATTAGATAGCCAGAAGGAAACAATTCAATAGGTATGTGACTTAGTACATAAACACAACGAATAGAACAAAAAGGCAAAATAACATATAAATTACAGAGTTAGCAAGTTATAATGTGCAAAAGGTAAATCATATCAAACTTATTCTACAGTTACGCAACATGCTTCCAAACTAGCATCTAAATCATAAATCATGCTTTTGGGAGACATCTGGAGACATAACTCCTCGGATGACGCTGACAGATGACTTCAACCAATTTTCATAATTATATCAACTTCGTTAAAAGCTTTCAAGATTCAAGGTTTACTAATATCCAACTCCTGTTGGCATCAAAATATTAATAGTTGAAAGTACCTGTTGGGCATAACCAGGGTTCCACTGCGGTACTTGAGCTTGAGTAGCTTGAGGCCAAGCTTGAGGCTGTACACCATAACCTGCCGGCCACTGACTTTGCATGTTCGGAAATGCACCCACAATGGAGGGGGTGGATGGAGTAACTGATTTCTCAAGCTTAGTTTTGTCTGAAATCAAGTAATCTTCTGAATGGCGCTTCTTTGACTCTGACGTGCTCCTGTGCCGCAAGAAAAGTTTAGCGTGTCGATCATCAGCCTTCTTTATAGACTGTGCATCTCCAAAGAGATCCAAAAACTGCACAAACCAATTGGACATAAAATAAGTTAACCATAGCTGGGGAATAAAGGTTTAGAAATTCATCAATAACATCTCAAGGGGCAAAATCTAGCCAGAAACAATTATAAAACCTCAGCAATAAAAAGTAAGAACTTCACATCAAAGTACAACATATAATTTCTTACAAACATGGGAAACGTGGACACTTCGAAAGTATGAAGACCAACGTCAGCAATTTGTACCACATTAGCACGAGCAAGTGCTCAAGGAAAGAATCTAAACACTTCTCGGATTCAATGCACATGCATAGTGACATTAATGATTATTTCAACGGTGTTGATTAGCAGAAGCATATAACTAGGTTTAAGTAACCACTCTTTCATAGTGGTTTTCAAGAAATGTCTTAGTTCCAACTAAGCATCATACACAAGAAATAATCAATCGGATATTGTTCATTACCTCCAAGAAAATGCTTGATAGCTCCTCTCTTTCAGCAATACTTGAAACACTAGGGTTGTCATTATTCGGAACAATGAACTTATCAACCAATGAATCCAAATAATCAATTCGCTTTGGAAGTGACTGTACTGACTCTAAGTGAATCAATGCCTGCAACATTAAAAATTCAAGGAAATATAAAATCTTCAATGTGTATATACCAATCGCCAATGGACATCAGATAAACATGTGTTTTGTGTGGCATGGAATATCTTTATAATGGAAGGAAGAAGGAATGTGCATGTGGGGTGCTTTTCTATTGAACTATGTTTAGCCGGGGAGGGGGGGAGAAAGGAAAGAGAGAGAACCTCCAAAAGCGGTTTTGACAATTGGATATTCTCAACTGCTCGATCAAGAATTTCCCTAGCATTTTCCACCTTGCCAGAAACCTTCAAACAAAATGCAAACATATAACAAGATGCCATTGAGACAACAAGAAGACAAATACTCATTTAGATTATATGCCCATGAGAAATCTATTTAAGGAAGAGGTGAGTGCTTACAAACGTGCTTGCATGAAAATAACAAGTGATATATGAAAAGAGGCAAGGATCAGATTCAAACTAGCAGGTTTCCCATAGGATACCAATTTTTAACCCAATACAGTTGATTTTCTACATGCATTTCAAAATTTCAGGGAACAATCATTCCATGTTTTAAGAAAACAAGTTGAAAAATATAATCAAGAATACAGCACATCACTCGGGATGAACGAAGAACAAATATAGATATATAAAACCTACCAAGTAAATGAAGCGCGAATACTGGGCAAACAACAAAGGTAAAGTCTGTGAATGTTCCTTCCCTTTCTCAATTGCGATAGACTGTTCATATAAAGAGCACACATCTTCCAGATTCCCCTGCAAGATACAAGAAAACAACTAATTTCATGTGATACCAAATTAATAGGATGCCTTCACAGTTTTCTCATGCAAAACTTACAAGTCGCTGTTCCATGTTTGCATGTCTGACGATAGCTTCCAAAAGTCCAGGTGAAATTTCTGTGTGAACAAGTTGATAAGCTGCTCGAGCTCCGGAAATGTCACCATGTTGCTCTCTGAATCGAGCAGCAAACAGATGGATTTCTGGTTGTCTCTGTTCACACAGATTATAATTAAAGACAGAAAAGCATACTACATATCAAGAGAAATTGGTTCAGCCAATGGACCCTAATTTGATCATAAAACAAAAATAGCAATAGAATCAGATTCAAATACGAGCTTTAAAGGTTCCAAACCTAAAGCTGAAGACGTAACAGTGAAGGCATCTAACTTGAAAAGTAGAACCACTACAATGCAAATTATGATTACTCATTTCGCGAAGATTTGTATCATCTGATATTAATAAATTGGGGTGGTGCAAGCACACAAATAAATCAGCAACAAAATGAAGAACGTGGACCAAGATAAATCCATTTGCTCTCGTAGTCCAAGCAATACAGCATATAAAATAGCTAGAGATTTTTTTTGTGAAAGAAGGTGAACTCTTTGCAATCCATATGGAGTCATGCTCCAATATAAATAGCTATCATTTCCTAATGGATAATGTGAGCTACAGTTTCAACTTCTTCCCCCTCGTTGTGATCGGATATTTATTTCTGTCTTAAATCTTCTTTATTTTTTAAATCTGAATCAAGCATTCAGATCATTCAGCCAACCTAATCACAATAGACTTGACCTCATCAAAAACCCCTTTCTTCTGCTAAAAACAGCAATTTCAGTTTCAATTCAAGTGAAGCCTCACCATCCCATCCTCTACCAGGAGTACATTCACAAGAGAGAATTGTTTAACAGTAACAGTCATTTATACCTAGGTTCATCTCGAGAAAATGAAGGGAAAAAGTAAAATGTCGAAAATATATTTGCTGTGTGATCTGAGCACATGAATGCATTGTGAAATAAGATTTTCACAAGCAAAGTAGAATAACATAATCAGAAGAAGATTTGTCTTGAATCAATCATCAGCATAACATATAAAAAGAATTGAGGCAAAGAAGCATTCACAAAAATAGAAAATTTGGATCAAAATACTTTAAGCTGAAAATGCAACATAAGAAAGTCATGATAGAACCAGGAAATTGATCCAACAAAATGACAGAATTTTATACCTTGACAAAAACTTGAGTAGCACGGGCAAGTGCATTGTCAGCAAGCACCATACTTCCACTAGCTTCCATGCACAGTACATATCGTATCCAGTAGTCAGGATAATTGGCACAAGCCACTAGGCATCTCTCATAGAGCTTGACAACCTGCTCTTGCAGATTATATAAAGATCCATAAATCCAATTCAAGGTTAGCTATTTTAAAAGAAAAGAAAAAACGTGAAAATTTACGAAGGAGAAATGCACAGAATACTCCGTTGGCGGAACAGGGAGGCCCCTCAAATACGAGAGGGACCCTCCTTGCCTGACAGACAGATGGTTAGGAAGACAAGAACTGACCTGCATGCATAACATTGGAACTTTAAAACAAATATTTTGCCATACAACATATCATGAACCCAGAACTTGGACTCAAATGAGAGTTTGAAGTACTTAGCCTTAGAGAAAGCAAGGTCCCTGCTTTAGTCCAAGTTCAATATCCCGTTTTAAAAGATGCTTCATCCAACGGTTTAGCCAATAAAGCATATGATGCGGCAGATATTACTTAACTGTAAGTCAATGTATAACAAGCACAACTAAAACTACAAACCAAGATAAACTCGAATGTGTCCAGAATAAACAAACTAAAATACCTTATTGAAATCATCTCCACCTTCAATAAAATCAAGATAGTTATGCCAATTTTCAAGCTCTGCAACGTGGAGAGGACGCACATGAAAATAAGGCCTTCTGATAGCTGTTTCAAAGCCAATGATCTTAGAATCAAACTCTTTAGCTTTCTTATATAATTCTTCTCTAATGGCCATATACTTCTCCAACTCCTCAGCGTCTCTTAAGCTTGCACTTACAGGCTTAGAAGTCTGTTCCGCAACATTTGCAGGATCTTCTCCTTCAGCCTTTTGACCATCAGCTTCTGAATTTGCAGCAGTAGCTTCCTCAGGAGTTCGTAACTCTGATAGAGGCCGACTGGCGACTAACTCCTTAAATCTGTAACAATATTCAACAGACTAAATTGATGTATCTGAAATGACAAGACATATAAACAAGATTACGATTGAAAGAAACTAATACCAATTAGATGTATACTGAAGCAAATCAATAAACCATTCAACTAAAACAGTCTGTCCTAGAAAAGATAAAAGCATAACAAGATGGTTGAGTAATGGCCATGACATGCAATGAGGAGTGGTCACTTTTCAGAGTTCAAATCAGACTACCAAAGAAACCGACATGCTCTTGCCAGCAATGTAAATTTAAAAGTGGCAAGGGTCAATATAAATTTCTGCCTCCAAGGCATACATGCAGACTGGATTAAAAAGATGAATTGAGAAGCATATCTTTTATCAAACCACAACCGCAAAAGCCAGTAGGTTATTTTAAAAAGCAGAAAAAAGCAGACAGAAGCACAATCACCAATGCAAATTTTGACTATCAAGCCAGAAAATTACCCTTCAAAATAGCGATCTAGTTGCTGGTTTGGGATCTCCAATAACTGTGTGTAAATTGTGGCAACACGTGGCCAATCTTGCTGAGAAATTTCATACTCGATATATTTATCCCAAAGTGGAAAGCACTGGTAATCAGTTCCAACATAAGCTAATCCTCTTTCAAATAGCCTGAAATACGGCCAGGGTAACAATTATGAAATCCAATATGCATGCACGTCATTCTGTCATGTATAAATGCATACAAGAGGACTAGTATCTCAAAGATGGACTCGACAAATCCAAACTAAGGCACAAATACACTGCATTTACCTTCCTCGAAACAATCTTACAGAATCCGTCAAGGGAGTCATACAGATCATCTTAGCCTTATTGGTAACATCTTCGCAGCAGCCATTGTATATTGATGCACCTCAGGTGCCATGGTTAAAAAGGGCAAAACTTCATGAAGAATTACATGAATAACAACATAAGCCTAAGGAGAAGTACAGCCGAAGGGGGTGATGAGGACGTGTATAAACCCAGATGGCTACTAATATAGCAGCACCAAAACCAAGGTTTTCACATCATATAACTATTGTGTCTGAATTGAATTCGTAACTAACTTTTCCGCCTTATCACTGTTGCTGAATCTTTAATCGCGTTAGAAAGAAATATAAGATCACTTCAACGCTTTTAAAATAAAGAAATAGTGGACAACCACACACAAAGACCAAAAATAAGCAATCGAACAAGGAGAATTACCTTCTGATAATGTCAGGATCCCCATAGGTGTTAATGGCAAATACACAATAGTGCAACCACATGTCAACAGAGTACGTAACTCCTTGAACAGCTCTTTCATAAACCTCTGCAACTTTGTCGACCGAGCTGAGGCGTGCCTCATGGTCAGCATATTTCTTCCAATAACCATAACATAAGGGAAATTCAGCTAAAAATGCATCATAAACTTTTCGAATCTTCAAAATGTTTGCCTGCAAATTGGAAGGTGGTAAGTCAGTTTCCAAACAGAAGTCATTGATAAATTCATGCAGATCAAGAGCAATTAAAAGCAAACTGACAAAATAGTAATAACAAGTAGCATGTATTCAACAGTAAATTCTACATCTAAAAGGTTTTATCCCACAACTGCAAGAATGCTGACACGTCAAGCTGTAGACAAGACATTTGAAAAAGAGCCACAAAAATGAACATCATGACAAGCCAATTTTTCATTCTATCCCGCATACCTCAGACGTTCTCTCCGTTTCTTCTATCAAGGATGTCCATGCATTAAAATCCAACGAATTAGCTGTCACTATGCTCCACAATTTTTGTTCTTCTGCAGTTAGAGCTTCAACAAATGTTCAAAAAATTAAAAAAAAAAATCAAATTAGAACACATATTGAATATGACCCCAAGAAAAGAATTGAACTTAAAAAAAAGGATGAAACGTGTATTGAAGATTGATATTCGTGGCCTTAGTGCAAATGAATAGAGCAGAACACAGAAGTTTCAAGGACAAAATCTATTTTAGTACAATATAGTATAATCGTTTTTCCAGATCCTTGAGTACTTAAGCTTCATGTGCTTTATTTGGAATGTCCCCCTAATTTCTTCAATGTCCAATATGATAGGAAAGCGACAATTACAAACAATGATTTGAGACATTTATTATGAAAGTAAATACATAACAATGCAATGTGGAGCAAATATAGACCAACCTTCTTGCGAATCCTATCCGTGCTATAATAAAAATTGAACTCTGTAATATTTATTTGCTTACATATAATTAACTCATATGATCTTCGTATCATAAATTTGAAATACAACAGCGCATATTTAAACCAATAGCTTTATCTCAAATTTGAATGTTGCTTCAAAGATTGGGTATTCTATGAAAATTGCTAGTTACATTTCGAAGTTTGAATTTTATCATTACGCATAAAAAGTTTGTGCATACAGTTCATGAGATGAATGTCTTATATTGATATAAATAAGTACCAGAATCATCCACTGGTTGATGCAAAGCAGCAGATTCAATAACCTCAGCATGAGAAGTACCATTTTCAGTGACAGCAGCTATTGCAACATTTCCTGTTTCACCGGCACTATTTCCCAATAGAGAAGACTCATAAGCACCAAATTGAGATGGATCCATGGATACATTAGTATCATATGCCATGACGGTGGGGTTTTCTTGTGGGGCATAGTTTATAACTGCCACACCACCAGCATCTACATTTGAAGCATAAGCCGTTGAATCAGTTTCATTGATAGAACCAGCTGAAGTAACTAAGTCTCCTGCTGTAGACGTCAAGGCAGGTGTACCCAAATCTCCATTGGTTTCAACAGCAGAAGCATCAGTATCAGAAGCAGCCTTTTTGCTGGCATCATTATAATCTACGGCAGAATAATCAGAAGCAATAGATGTTTGTGCCACCAAAGCCTCACTATCTTCCATGATGACGGATAAAACTGATGTGTGTGCCTAGAACAAGCTGAAAGATAAGAAATGATCAAAAGATATGCAAACTCAGAACATATGTGAGTACATGATTTTTAAGCTATAAGGGATATATACTAGGAGAAACTCACTAGTAGAATTTTTATAACAAAAAGTTTACAAATGAAATCGATAAGAACAATAAATTTCATGTGCCATGACATTGAAAGACATTAACAATAATTCTGTTCAGAAAGAGATTTCCATCCTAGAGTACTGAATATTTCCATTCTAGGAATATCCAAAACCCAGTAAATTGAAGTAGTGCATTATTAACACATTAAATCTTGCCTTTTCTTCACAGAATTTATTACAGTACTAAAATGTGCACGACCACTGTATGAGAAGGAAAAAAAAAAAAGCACCGAGGCAAGTGGTAAACTATAAACAACCACGTCAAAAGTTCAAGAGAGATGTTGTCGAGAAAATTGCTGTTGCACAAGGAATAATACCACCAAGAAACGACAATTTAGGGGGAAAATAAAATCACGGAGCTAAAAAGATAACGAGGTTGTGCCGAAACTAAATCGTTCAAAACAATCAGATCAAGTGCAAAATCAACACATAAAGCCCTCTTTTACACAAATAAACCTCATAGTACCTTCCAGATTTGGTGACGGAGAAGATGAGAGAAATCACTGCAACACAAGTTCGCGAAACCCTTAGCCGCTTCCGGTTGCTCTATCAGCAAGACTTAAAACAGAGCTGGGCTATTAATTGGGTTTATATGTGCTTATAAGCAAAAGCCTTTTAATGGGCTCCTATAAAGTTTTAATCAATAGGCCCAGTATTACGGTCAGGCCCGTTTAAGAAAAATACGGCGTTTAAAAAAAATTGTAAATAATTTAAGAATGTGTTGTTAAAAGT
>CAIGRO010194877.1:0-18933 GCA_903798355.1 Fraxinus baroniana
ATGCCCTGGTTTGGTACTTCATTCTCATTCTTCTACTCATTTTCTTCAATAAAATAATATTTTCCATCACATCAATAATTTTTCTTTTTTTTTCAACCACACATTCTCCATCAATCTATTATTCCAAAATACATTTTTTCAAAATAATATCCATCAAACACACTCTTAGTATCAAACTTAGACAATCAAGACCACTGAGAATTGATTCTATTCTTCTCGAATTTCGAGTGCGAAGAAAAATAGAGAATTTATGTGTAAAATAGAGAAAAATCAAGAAAAAAGGAAATGGAGATTTGTTGTGGTAAGGTTGGAGAAAAAGATGAAATGGGTTGGGAAGATGGTGGTGGCCGTGGAAGAAGAAGGCGATGGTGGGTGGCAACGACAAAGCAACTATTTTATGTGGATTTTGGGGTGGGGTGGGGCAGGGCGGGGCGAAACTCGAAGCTCGGGCTCGATTCGAGTGAAAATAGTTATGGTATTTTTTGGCTTGAGCCGAGTCGAGAAAAAGTTCTGCCAAAAAATTTACGTTCGACCCGGGCTTTCGGCTCTTTTTTTTAAAAAAAAATCTGTGACAAATCTAAGTTTTTTTTTTTTAAAGAAATTAAAATTTGTGCAATTTATTCATATTATAAATTAAGGGAGTATTTGAGCTCTATTATTTTTGAAGAATGTATTTTGAAATAGTAAATTAATGAAAATTGNTCTGTGACAAATCTAAGTTTTTTTTTTTTTAAAGAAATTAAAATTTGTGCAATTTATTCATATTATAAATTAAGGGAGTATTTGAGCTCTATTATTTTTGAAGAATGTATTTTGAAATAGTAAATTAATGAAAATTGTGTGATTAAAAAAGAATGGAAAATTTTGATTTACATGTAATTTTATTTTAATGAAAAATGTGTGATTGAAAAGAAAAAGAAAAAAATATATTTTGGGAAAAATGGAAATCAGACACCCCTTAAATAAAAGGTACAATCCTCTTCTTTTTTTCGAGGGAACAGTTACAATTAACGTAGACGGAGTTAAAATTGCACACAAATAAAATATTTAGTGTATAATTTTTCTTAAAACAAATAAATTTAAAAATTACGTATTTTTTTAAACTAATCACTTACAATGCCCCCGTTTGACACCCATTCATTTCTCATTTTTCATTTCAATCACACATTCTTATAATAAAATAATATTACACACAAATCAAAAACTTTTCATCACTTTTCCACCATACATTCTTACATCAATCACTATTCTAAAAATTCTTTTCAACCCAAAATGGGTTTCAAACAGGGGCTTA
This sequence comes from Fraxinus baroniana, assembly GCA_903798355.1. Taxonomy (NCBI): domain Eukaryota; kingdom Viridiplantae; phylum Streptophyta; class Magnoliopsida; order Lamiales; family Oleaceae; genus Fraxinus; species Fraxinus baroniana. The sequence continues at coordinate 1,295 of CAIGRO010194877.1, forward strand.
GTTATTTGTGTAATTTTTATTCAATACTACAAACCAAAGATAGTTTCAGGCATCCATTCATTTCTCTTTCTCATTCTCATTTTTCATTTCAACCACACATTCTCCTAATAAAATAATATTACACACAAATCAAAAACTTTTCATCACTTTTCCACCATACATTCTTACATCAATCACTATTCTAAAAAAAATTTTCAACCCAAAATGGGTTTCAAACAGGGGCAATATATTATCCTTGGATCTACTACAACTTTTCAATTATTATATTATCAACTTGTTTTTGAATACGTAATTTCATACATTCCCAATTTTTCAAGCATATTAAAACAAGGCAACATTTGGTCATAAAAATAAAAACAAATAAAGCTGCTAGGCAACCTTTTTTTTTTTTTTTTAGTTAGGATCAGCTTGTCATGAACGAGCCACACGGGTTGGCTCGGGCTCGGCCAGAGCCTCGGCTCGGTCTTACCTAGCCGCGAGCTGGCCCCAATTAGGGATTTTTTTGGGTCGAGCCACGGGCCACTCAAGCCGACGAGTCACATTGACATCGTTAGGTAGGGTGAGGATGATAGTAGCCATTTTAATATATTTATTATTATTTTTTAATATTAAACTTACCATTTTATCTCTTTCAACTTAATTAGAGTTCACTTTTCTTGGTCAACTAATGATCAAATTAATGTTTTTCATCCATTTGGACTCCAACCTCATATTTATTAAAGGTTATTCACTAGTATAAAATGAATGTTAGAATAAAGTTTGCAAAAATTGAAAATGTTAGAGAGTGCTGTTGCAATTTTCCCAGTAAATAATGATTATCATTTATCAACGGTCACTTTATTGATTTTTATAGATCCCAGTTATAAATTTGAATAAAACTGTAATTAGAGCCTATTTGTAATAATTAAAATTGAAAATATGATCGCTATTGGTCTCACTCGTTTAATAAAAGTCTAACGACTAATTTTTCAATTTTAATCCGATTTTAATCTCTACCAAATAGGCTCTTATTATGTTGAACTATTTATCCATAAGAGTTACGACTTACAATCAATTTATTTTATTTTTTTATTACTGTTTTTAAACCGACTCAAAAGTCAACCAGATGGTGGGAAAACAAAAAAATCTTTAAACCAATTTAAAAGTTACAAGTCCCGGGAAATAGACGATAGTTTAAAAGGTGGAAATTTGAACGGAGTGGCTGGCACAACACAACGCGCAGTCCTCTCTCTTTCTCTCTCCCAGACAAATACATATAAGAGGAGAGAGAGAAAATCTATCCTTAACAAACGTGTTTACCTATATGCATACAAAAATTTGTCTCTATATTTTTAGAATAATTATTTTGAGGAAGGGAAAATTGGGAATGGGAGTGAATGAATAATTGACGGCCATTGATTGTGATATTTGGACCGCAATTTGTGAGAATAAGTCGGGGATTTAAAACTCTCTTTACTTCTTTTTCTAAGCCCTGCATTTTGGTTGGTAATTTTTCTTCCCTTTCTCCTCTCTTTCTTTCTCTATCTTCCTCTCATGAATCAATCGGATTTCAACTATCTGTTGTGTAATGATTCTCTCTCTCTCTCTCTCTCTCTTTTTTAATCAATGTTATGATATAATTCTTGATGTTTCGATGTTGTGAATTCTAATTGTACATGTTTTCGGACCAATTTTTGCATTGATAACTTCTTTTGATAGGTTCATCGTAGCAATGTAGATTTTGATTATTATCTATAAGAATTGATTTATGTGTATTTTTAATAGGTTTAATCGCATTGTAATTAATTTGTTTCATATTTTTCTATTTCATTTATTGTGAACATACCAGATAACAAAATTTTGAGATATTATGATAAATTTGCTGCGCAAAGGGGTTTTCAGTATTTCTGGTATTTTTCAGGAATAACAATGAATTTCATATGTGTAGTTAATTAATGTATACATAGATACATACATATGAGCATACAAATTGTGTTTATCTGAATATGAATATCTAATCATCGATGTAATTAGTTTTACTGTTTCAAGTCAATATTACAGTATCTTTGGCCAATTTTCTTACAGTGTGATTAGATGTTAATATGTGCCTTTTGATTTATAGTACTCGTGAATATCTAACTTGCCTCTTGCAAAAGGTGTAGGCGTTTAGGCAAGTTTTTGGCTCCTGTGATTGAGTAAATATTGCGTCTCTCAAGTTATCAAACTTGTGAACTGCAATAATGAGTAACACGTCAGGACCTCTAGAACGCCCTGCCAGGCCAAGTAAGTGTATTTACTTCCTAGTTGCTATAATTTTCTTAACATTTATTTTAAATTCATGGATCAGTTTAATTTTTTTTTTTTTTTCTAATCTTATCTGTAAGAATTCGCCAATTTACTCAGTTGAAAAGCTTTATGTGATGGCTGATCCATTGGACCACATACATAGCAGTAACTGCAAAAATATGTATCTGGTAATAATCAGAAGTTCCAAAACCAATTAGTATAGAAACAATTTGAAGTCTGGCTAATCTTCCCTTCTAGAAAATGTTCTGTTTGAAATCTTAATGAGATGGCTTGAATTTGATTTTCGTAGTCAAGAATATCATAATATAGTAAAAGATTTTACATCTGGGCAGTGCTACGGGTATTACATTTGTTTGCATTAAATGTTGTTAAAGAACATAAATAAATACCAGTTTTGGGTTCTGAGATTAACAACATGGAGTCCCGTTTTCCAAAATATATTCAGGTCTCGAGAAAGTTGATATCGAGAACTCTGAGGATGAGAGGAAGACAAAGATCAAGTCTCTTAGGAAGGTGGCAATTAGTGCCTCCTCGAAGTTCAGGCATTCTTTGACTAAAAAGGGCCGCAGAAACAGTAGAGTTATGTCTGTCGAGATTGTGGATGAACATGCTGATGAGGAATTGAAGGCTGTGGATGCCTTACGTCAAGCACTTATTCTGGAAGAACTACTACCTGCAAAATATGATGACTATCACACGATGCTAAGGTAACTTTCTACTTTATTCTGAATTCGTAAAATGCTATACTTTATTTACTATGATGTAAAACTGGTTTGCAACTAGAAATTGGACTTCCTTGATTCCGAGATGGATTCAACAACCACCCAAAATGTATCAGAACTCACGTGCCATTTTTACATTGCGAAGAATTTCATCTCCATTTCTGGATGTTCTGAGATTGTGGATGTACGTGAGAGTTGTGTCAGGAATCCTTATAGTTTGATTTAAATGTGTAAAATTTCCATTATCTACTGGGTTCCGTACACTTTAGGTGATCCTTAAGACCAAGATCTTCACATATAGTAGGTTATTCTTCTGCTGAATTCTTGTGTGGCAGCTCTTCAGATTCTGATCAGGAATTATTGTCAAATACTATTGATTGCATATTTTCATATTCTATTTATCTGTTCGAGAAATTGAACTCATCTTCCTTCAGCTAGTAAAAATGCAAGTCAATCCACTTTTACATCATTGTCACGCTAATTTGGTAAATTAGTTCATTATTTGTACAATTCAAGGTCTTCAATCATTGTCACATTAATTTAAATATGTATGTTATTATTTGTACAACTGAAGAACAGTTTAATGCTGAACGAGACAAAAAATTTCTTGTCTACAATATGAGGTCAAGGACCCTAATTTTAAAGAAATAAGAATTATATTGGTTTTGAATTGCTTTCATGTGATGGTATGGTATAGGTTCTTGAAGGCCAGGAAATTTGATATTGAGAAAACAAAGCAAATGTGGGCTGATATGATTCACTGGAGGAAGGAATTCAATGCTGATACAATTATGGAGGTATTTATGATATTAATATGTGGTAGGCTGTTTTATTTGGAAAGGCATATCAATTATTCAGAAGCTCATAAAACTATTATGCATCTGATTGTCATTTGTTTCATCGTAAATTCTTGCTAGGATTTTGATTTTAAGGAGAGAGACGAGGTCCTTAAATATTATCCACAAGGGCATCATGGAGTTGACAAGGATGGCAGACCTGTTTACATTGAAAGACTTGGACAGGTTGATTCCACCAAGCTCATGCAAGTCACAACATTGGACCGTTATCTTAAGTACCATGTCCTGGAGTTTGAGAGGACCTTTATTGATAAGTTCCCGGCCTGCTCCATTGCAGCAAAAAGACACATTGACCAGAGCACAACCATTTTGGATGTACAAGGAGTGGTATGTAGCAAGTTTCTTGTACTCAAAATTTTTGTGAGTACATTTGTTAGTTTTCCATAGCCAAATGTTTAGACTGACAAGAAATGCAAATTACTTTTTCCAATTTCAAGTTTCAGACAATATGATTGGTAAATCTGGCCTTTTTGTCAATCGGTTTTTCTTTCAGGATAGATTTAATGGCCACACTCCGAAATAGTAGAAACCATTTAAATGTCTTGGTAACAAACAATGTAAGAATGGACTTCATTTAGTCATTAATTTGGTTCAGGGACTGAAACAATTCAACAAAGCTGCTAGGGAACTCATTCAGCGTCTTCAGAAGATTGATGGTGATAATTATCCCGAGGTATTTATTTTGCTTGCTTTTTTATCGCCTAAAGTTGTATTTTTTTTTTCCTTTGTTTTTCATTCAATTGCAGATTTGAAATTTCCTTGTTCACTCGAATGCTTGTTTTGTTGTATAGACCCTCTGCCGCATGTACATCATCAATGCGGGATCTGGATTTAGGCTCTTGTGGAATACCGTCAAGTCATTTCTTGACCCAAAGACCACTGCCAAGATCCATGTAAATTAAATTCGGCTTACCTGAAGTTTTAACTTTCTTTTTGGAATCAAATCAACAAGTTGCAATGTTTCTTTTTACCAGGTTTTGGGCAACAAATACCAGAGCAAGCTGCTTGAGATCATTGATGCTAGGTAATTTTAAATAAATTATGAACTTTTTGGCATTGATTTTCTACTTATAAATTGATGTTAGTTCCCTCGAAACAACCGCAAATACCAACTAATCTCTTCTTTCCACAACTGATTCACAGCGTTCCCTTTTTTTTTTTAATCATATATTAGTGAGCTGCCCGAGTTCTTGGGAGGTACATGCACCTGTGCAGATAAAGGTGGTTGCATGCGTTCGGATAAGGGCCCTTGGAATGATTCAGAAATTATGAAGGTCATCTATTTTCATTTTATCTTTTTGTGCTTTATTCCAAATTCCAACTTTTCTTTGTTGGCTTCTGATTTTATATTTCTGATTATTAACTACGGAAAATGCTTAAAAATCAATGTTAATCTGGTTGTGCAGATGGTACGTAATGGTGAGCACAAATGCTCGAGCAAAGTTCTTATTTCATCTGTGGACGAGAAAACAATTTCTGAGGACGAGAATGCCAAGGTACTGGGTCTTTCACTATACTAACCTTGTTCTATGCTTTCACTGTCGGCTTTATGTCACCTTCGAAATATTCAAATCAGATGTCAATTCTGAGGTGTGCTCTCCTCTAAATTGAATTTACAATGCTTGTGTGTTCGGGAGGTCCTTATGGTGTCATATTACCCTACTTTCTTACATGTAGAATGTGAAGAAAAACAACTCTTTCAACAAGGGAACAGATTCTCCGAAGGTTTCTGGGGCACATCTCTTTCCTGTTCATGAGGAAGTAAGTTGTAACAATTCTCAACATGTGTTGGCATTACAATCATAGCATATCAAGTTAGTCCAAATGACGTAGGTAGAAAGTTTTAAAGTTCCCTTCTAGAACTCCATAGTTTCAATGGTATACAGCATATTCAGGATTGCCTAGACTACAACTGTCTGACTAATCTCGATTTATCTGCAGGTAACCAAAAAGCCCAGTTCATATGAGTCTGATGTGTATGTCCGAGTGGTAGACAAGGCTGTTGATTCAAATTGGCAGAAAGCAGCAAAAGGTGACAGATTTGCCCTTTCTATAAGTGCACCTTAATGAGATTTTTAGAATTCATAGATGGTCTTCGATTGTTGGTTAAGTACAAATGCAGATATAAAATTTTTATAATTCTTTAGAGCAATTTTGTCTTAGGATAAAATTTACTTTTAGAAACTTTTTTTGCCATGTTTCGACAATTTTTAGAAGTGACTTTCATTTGAGGACTTTTAGTCCCAAAACTTTTTTCAAAAGTAAAGTCTTAACTCACTTTTCAAATGAGTACGTGTCCTTATTACGTAAGCTTAGGTAAACATGCTCGATGCAACCCTTGTAAGTTGCAGTATCTTTAAGATACCACTATTAATTTTACCTGACATGATCCATAGATTAAGACTAACAATTATATTTATTTAAGAATGATAATTATATTTGACTTAATATTCGTCAAGAATTGTTCATCGTGTTTGTCATGCAACATTGATATCGAGGTTCTTTTCAAATCTGCAGTCATAACCTGGTTTTAAGGCAACATTATCTTGTGAAAAGATGTAAGAATATTATGAACTTACATTTAACGTCTTTTACCCATTTCTCTACTTATAGCTGCCGCTTATTTCCCTGTCCACAATACTTGCAAGCCTTCCGAAGGACTTGGCAATCATCTCTTTACCGGAGTTGTGACCTTAGTCATGGGAGTAGTTACTATGGTGCGCATGACACGTAACATGCCAAAGAAACTCACAGATGCCACCCTCTATTCTTCTTCCATGCACGGTGCTGATGATTTGGTCAAAGGTCAATCTAATGGCTATGGATTGCCGGAGCCCGGCATTTCAATTACTGATTACTTTGCCGTGATGAAACGCATGAACGAGCTTGAAGAGAAGGTGACTGTTCTTAGCAAGAAACCAACTACCATGCCACCCGAGAAAGAGGAAATGCTGAATGCCGCGTTGAATCGTGTTGGTATGCTGGAACATGAGCTTTCAGCTACAAGAAAGGTATGGAATGGTTCTCTTGATAATCATTTTACATATTTTTATTTAACAGATTTACAGATGCAATTTATATTTCCTAAAACAAAAATCTTTGTTAATTAAAACAACTTATGTATCATTCTAAATAATATTCAAAAGGCTTATTTATAAATAAATAAATAAGTTTTAACATAAAATGTTTGTGTTGATCATAACTGGAAATTTGTACGTTATTTATTTTGATGATAACAATCTCTTTCAGTACTAAGAATTGTGTCATCGGTACACGCTTAAAAATAAAAAGTTGCTTAAAGGAACTTTATTTTCTGTTTTAAATAAGCCTAGAGTTGCTCCAAGTCTAGAGTTGTCAAAATGTCAAGAATGCTTGAATCTTTGCAGGCAAAAATTCTTTACACCTATTATCCAATTTGCAGGCTCTTGAAGATGCTCTTGTACGACAGGGGGAGCTCCTAGCCTACGTTGAGAAGAAGACAAAGAAGAAGAAGAAGTTCTTTGCTTTCTAAATGCAGAGATCTCTTTAAACGCCATCCAAGAGAACTCCATACAAACGTTTGGTTTGCCATATACACTGAATTTGAAGCTTTTGTATATTAAATTGTTTGCTGTTGCAATAGCTTGAGTAATCTGTGTGTTTATTGCCATGTTTTTAAGCTCTAACAGTGACTTAAATGTGTTCGTCCATGTATCAAGACTCGGTCTCCTTAAAATATACTACAATTTGCATCTAAGGTTGAGTTTGATTGGATTGTGAGCTTGAAATTTGTATGAAAAGAAAATAAATTTTAGATAATTCAATTGTTTAGAACTTGTTTGTATGGAAATTATTAATTAGATGTGTTTAATTGATTTAATTTTCAATCTAGAAAATATTATATTTGTTTATTTTTTATTGGTAGATAGATGAAAAATATAAGATAGATAAGAGAGCGAATTCCTTGGAAAATAAAATCATACTCCTCCTAGAGAAAATATTTACTTAATTTTGAGGAAAATATGATCACGTGATCAAAAGTAGGAAAATGTTTTCCATGGAAAAATGTGCTGATCAAACAGCACAAAAGTAGGAATTTTGGTGGAAAAAATACATTTTGGTGTATTCTTCAGTTTTTCTTTAGTGTAAAAGCAAGTCTATAGCAATATAGATTCGCAATGAATATCTATTATTTCAAACATCACTCAAAAAGATCTCAGGTTAATCAAACTTAAACCGCACTTCAGAGTTCGTCTCAACATGTGTAAATAAATCTTCGAGATTCTCCACCCCTATGCTCCTCGTGTTAGACAAGTCTTTACCAGCAAAACTTCTTTTTCTGTGAAACGAAGAAGCAGAAATATTAGCAACAGACATGGGTACAACCATTAACAAATTTAAGGCAAAAGCAGATGGACATGGATCAGTGTGAACTCGCGAGAGGAAAGGAGAGTTTTGAATCATAAAGCATGACTGGCTTCAAAGGAAAAATTAAAAATAGTTTTGGAAATTTAACTCTTTTTTGAAAAAAGTGAGTTTGAACTAAAAATCTCCTAAAGAACTACATGAATTTATACTTGTATTTTTCGTGTCAAGAACAAAGATTGAAAACTCACCCGCAACTTGGATTCTTCTTGACGGTCTATATATGCAAGCAGCTCCTCTTGCCTCATCAAAGCCTCATGCAGAGCCTGCTCAGTAGAGACAATTTATTATCAATTTAGTTACCTTTGATTAGAGTTAAAAATAAGAGGTCTATCTTATCCAGACTCAATAATATTTGTCCCCCATACAAATGTACACGCGATAACCGTGTCAACAAGTTTTCGTCGGCAATGTGGAACAAAATTGTACCCAATGCTGCATCTTATAAAATATACCTTTTTGGTGGCGATTAATTCGGCTTCTAGGGCATCAACTCGGTAAACGGCAGCATTGAGCAGTTCTTCTTTCTCGTGAGGCATCTCTGATGGCTTTTCTTGAAGAGTATTAACGTTCTCTTCAAGCTCTCCCAACCTCTTCAAAACAGAAGATAGAAGTTCAGCTTCTGTAAATTGTGGAGTTGGTGAAGGTGGTCGAAATTCCTCCTTCGTAGTCATGTCTAAGGAAAATTCTTGAATTGTTTGCTTGTGATGCGATGATGCATCAGGCAATTTCTTGGTGACACAGCATGATAGTGTACGGAAGAACATGAAAATGGTCATGAAGAAGGCCATAAGAGCTGCCAACATGCGATCAGAAAGTCCTTCTGGGGCCTTTTGAGATATTTCTGTATTTAAAAATTCTATAAATTAGAAGTTTGGAATAAAGATCTTTATAGCATTCCAATTTCGAAGTTTATCACCCTGAGGCGGGGAGACAATTGTGGAACTAAAATCTAGAAATATACATTACAAACTAACCTTTAGTAATAAAAGGCTTCGGAAGGGATGGTTGCTTCAGATGATTGTGGAAGTAAAATCTAGAAATATACTTTACAAACTAACCTTTAGAAATAAAAGGCTTCGGAAGGGATGGTTGCTTCTTCCATCCAAAATCAACCGCTTTGTCAACCATGGGAACATGCTCTTCATACCCTGACAAGTTCCATACAGAACTAGATGCTCCAATAGCCTTAGCCTGAGAAATGAGTAAAAAATTACATGAAACCGTCAAGAGAAATAATCAATCCACAATTGTGGGGAACTGATAATCATTAATGATTAAAAGGTATAAATCATCAATGCATATGGAGTTTTTGCAAGATAGATGGGAGTTATAGCACTTTCTACATACATCACGATATGGGGTTATCCCTTTGTAAATAAAAGGAACCTTAATTTTCACCACAAATCTTATCCGCTTGGAATGTACTTCCATTTATATTGTTGTCAACTAGATCTCTCTTGTAACTTCGAAAGAAAAGAATCACAAAGTTCAAAATTTGCAAAACCTACGACCAAAATAAAATAACTAATAATGAAGTTCACAGGCTTAGTCATACCTCCTCACGAACTGGAGTCAACCGAAGATGTGAAAAATTCCTAATGGCTTTTGGTGAAGCAATATCTTCAGCTTCAGAACCAGACTCTGCAGTAGACGTATCACTGCTTTTTACCTGCTTCAACAACCAAATAAAAATAAAATTTCACTTAAATCTGATATGCTGAGTTTCTGTGCCCAATCATATAGAAAAGCCACAGAGATCATACCATCGAATAGAGAGGATTAGCATAAATGATCTTCCCCTCGCTGTTAAGAACTTTAAAAACCTGCCTTGCACGTCGTGCTTCACCATTAAGCACCATCTGCAACACAATGTAAAGCAATCATCTTTTCAAAGCGAAAGAAAACTGTAACAATGAAAATTATATATTTTTCATTCTATATCAATTCAATACTATTAGGACCTTTAAAATCCCTGAATTCTTCCATGGCCCTTTATCAGAATGAAGGCAGCCTCCTTGATCTGCACAGGTACACATTCCACCCAAGAATTCTGGCAACTCACTGCATGAACCCAAAATTTTAACTTCAAAAACATTAAAAAGAAAAGATAAATGATTCTTCCGCTAAAAGCAATATAATAAGCCAGCTTATAATAATTTCCAGCCCCTTCACCTGGCATCTATTATTTCAAGCAACTTGTTCTGGTATTTGTTTCCAAGAACCTGTGGGATATTCCAAAAGTTGAGAGAACTATAAGTTAGTCAGCCTTTCAAACGAGAAAAGTGCTGCTTCCAAATGACAAAAGAAGAATCATTGACATACATGAATCTTAGTGGTGGTCCTGGGATCTAGAAAACCTTTTACAGTACTCCACAATAGCCTAAAGCCTGGACCAGCATTGATGATAAACATTTGATGAAGTGTCTGCAGAAATTAAAAAGCACAATCTCTTAGTTCCCAAGGTTTCTCAAAACCTGATAGAACTGATTAATTTTAAAAAATCTAAAAGTTACTTCAGGATAATTATCTCCATCTATCTTCTGGAGCTGCATAATGAGTTCCCGTGCACTCTTAGTGAAGTTTTTCAAGCCCTGAAATCCACACCAGAAATATATAAGGTAAAAAACACAAACAAAAGTTATTTATCAAACTGATAAAAGATTTGTGCGCATTCACACAAATTGTGATGAATAAACAAACAAAAGTTAAACAGCATGTAACATACCACACCGTGGACATCCAAAATCGTTGTGCTTGAATCAATGTGTCTTTTAGCAGCAATTGTACAAGCTGGGAACTTAATAGCAAAGCATTTCTCAAACTCCCTGACATGGTACTTTATGTAACGTTCCATTGTTGTAACTTGCATAAGTTTGTTGGGATCAACTTTTCCCAGTCTTTCAATGTATACAGGCCTTCCCTCTTTATCAACTCCATGATAACCATGGGGATAATAATTCAAAACTTCATTCAACTCTTCAAATTCAAAACCCTGAAGAAGACAGGAATTAATGAAAAAATTTGACCAAAGCAGAAAAGCTAAAACTGGGCGACAGATGAGTAAAACCTGAAGATAATCAGGCAATTTGGTTTTGTTACTTCAGTGAACATAATGGATATAATTACCTCCATGATTGTGTCAGTCCCAAAATCTTTCCTCCACTGAATCATATCGGCCCACATGTGCTTAGCTTTTTCAATATCAAATTTCCTTGCTTTCAAAAACCTGCAAGCAAATTCCTTCAACAGTCTTCTAAAACATAAAATAAAAATAAAAGGAATAGTTGCTGAATCAGAAGGAAAGCAAGAAAGGCAAATCTTTTTGTCCTCCATGAATTCAAAACCAATATTACACGCTTTTGCATTTCAGAAGATGCTGATGATTGTATGTTTACAAGTTTCAGCGCAAGTTTGTCCATTAACCTTTTGAAGAAATACTGGAAGTTTGCAAGAGATATTCATCTCGGAGTAATGATCTTTTACTTTTTCTCTAGTTGTAGAAACACAAAACATATCAGAAAATATAAAAAGCTATTCTTAAACCTGAGGCACCAACTATAACATATTGGCATTGCTGATGAGTATCATGGTACGGGAGCTAGCAAGGACAATGACCCGTTGATTATGGAGGAAGGACCAATAAAGTCACGAGCAAAGAAGCCATGTGATTACTTGTTCAAGCTACGGTGAATGAAAAATTGATCGCAACAAGCAAAAGAACAAGTTTCATATTGAGCATGGAAGAAGAAGATGGATCAACTTGGTTCAAGCGACGAACAATAGAGCTGAGAAGGTTAACTATGCGACAACATAGTATTCCAAAGCATGCAGTTACATGCCTCTATACTGAGAATCAAAGGTGAATTTTTTATGAACTATGCGACCGCACGTTCAAACACTACGCGGCCGCATAGCACAAGTCTGGCAGCGAATTTTTCAATTTTTGGAAAGAATTTTAGTTTAGTTAAAACTCTAGCTTTATGACAATTCTTGATATTTAAATTATTAATTCCGTTTTTAATTAGATTTTTAGGGATTCCATATAAATAAGATTATCCTTTTCATTGTAAAAACAAACAATTTGAGAGATATTATTGCGAGACATACTGTCTTCAACTCGTTCTTCGTTGAATTAATTCCGAACTTATCAAGAATTAAATTCTTGTGGCGTTCAACAATTTAAGTAAGATTCATAAGTTTTGTGATCATGGGATCAAAATATCGTTGGCGATTGTCTTGGTTATTTGGCTCAATACGTGGGTTCGGATCAATTGCGTAAAAAAAATTCCCACTAACAGATGAAGGGAGGCTAATGTAATATTTTGAATTTAAATGTGGCAGGTAAATCAGGCTCGTGGCCATTTTTAATTACCTCAATATTAATGGGACGAGAGAAAACCTTGACAAGTACATGACATTCAACAATGTATTTTATGGCTTCCCTCAATAAAATTGTGAATTTAACAATAGGTAGGTAGGAACAACAAAGAAATAATAACCTCAACATGCTATGATAATCATCAAGCTTGTCTGGCAACAAGTCATCCAATATCAAACCTCGTCGAAATGATTCGACAGCTTGCAGCTCCTCAGCATCCCGGATATCCTCAATTGAAACAGAGCTGACTCGGCCATCACTCTTTCGTTTATTGCCCTTCTTCTTCTTGAGAGAATGCTTGAATTTTGTTGATGCGTTCAGAGCTTTCTTTTTCAGGGAACCAATCCTCGACCTTCTTTCATCCTCAGAATTCTCAAAATCAGATTTTCTTTCTCTTCTCTCATCAGCACCTGAAGACCCCTCGAAGCCTGTTCCACGGAAAACAAATATACAAATACAAGAAATTCATTTTGAGAAACAGAAATTCACTGAATCATTTGTACTGTATTCTGCTCGGTGTTACCATAAACACCGTCGCTATATATAAGACCAGCTATATCCAGGTTATTCAAAAGGCCCAACTAATAGTTTCACCTATGCAATAAAATGGCTAAAATACATAACAGGATACATAATTTAACCAAGTATCGAAACATGGGTTTGCCTGTCAAAACCTCCTCAAAATTCAATTGTAGAAACGCCATTCAAAACTAACTACGACCATAACAGCATTTCCATCAGGGCGAACAAATACAGAGAACAGAAAAATCCAAATACTGCAGGGAAATATACAATCTCTCGGTTGTGGCCAGTGCCAACAGAATGTATAAGAAAACATTAAAGGGGAATAAAGGGATTCAAGAATTGAATTCCCATATTTCATATTTTTAGAGTACTTCCGGAAATATAAATAAATGCTCTACTGAAAAAACAATGCCCTGTGATTTTGCATCCTAAGACTTCTTACTGATAAGGGAAAAGAAAGCATAATGAAGTCCATTCTTATTTGCCAAAATCTTTTTCTTTTTTGGTTGTCTTTTGAGAGCCTAAGATAACCATAAATCTTGCCAAAAAGAAAGTTAAGTTGGTCAATAAAAAGTGCAGAGAAACATAATACACGTCCAATTATAGGTGTCACGCACATACATTGAGTAAACACTAAAAGCCCTAGTTTTAACAAAGTCAACAAGATTACTATCAAATTATCAATTAACAATCAATGCAGTTCAAGAACAACAAAGAAATCAATTAGAACAGGAAATTTTGCTTACATGGTCTCGCAAATCGATCCAAGGGTCCAGACATCGCTATTTCGCGATCGTTAAAAACACTCTCAAAATCTTGATGATTGATCTATCAATCAAGCACGGTCAATTTGCTGTCAGTAATTTCAAAACCTTGAGTTAATACTTAATTCAGATAGAAAACTCAAGTATTTTCTTAAAATATAAACCTTGAAAGAGTCGAGCTTATCAAGAAGTTAGTTGAACGGTGATAACGCATCAGATTCTGAAATGGCACAAAAAGAAATAATCGGAGGAACAAATTCCGGGGAAAAAATAGGAAAGAGAAAAATGGATATTTATTGAAAGAAATAGATTTACATAAACATATATAAATACGTGTAGGTATAGCCGGGTTAGTTGAGCATTGGCGACTTTGGATAGTAAGGTGGAATTTGGAAATGGGGTTGTTGAGCTGTGATACTCAAAGGGCTAAGATGACACGTGTCAAGAGGAGCACCGTCTGCGGCGGCGGCGGAGGCGGTTGCTGCTCGAATAGGAAAGCCGGTGGTAGTTGAACGTATAGTGATCGAGTAATGATTTGGTTTCTGGGTCGTACGGTGCTACGAAGTACGAACGAGTCGCGGGTTCGAATTTTGTATGATAGTGAGTTGGGACAGGTAGAGTTAATAATGGCACATAATCAGGCACGTGAGTGTTTTCCTGTAGAGGGAAAATCACTAGACAAAGTCCAATACCTAAATATTATGTCCACAAAAATATCCAAACGATACACATATTTTACTTTGAATCAAAATTAATAATTAATTTTAATTATATATTTTATGAAATCATGATTTTTCAATAACATATTTTATCAATTTATCAAAATCTATATTATTTAAGCGCCTATCCGAGAGTTCTTTCTTCCCATTTTCAACAATTAAGTAACCGTTTTGTTACTGCAGAATGGAACCCACTTTGACAGCAAAATCTGACATTTTTAACACGAAATACCGAAGAAGCTCATATGTCATGCAAAATGAATTAAATATCAAGGGCAAAAACGTCATTCTGTCATAAAATGGTCAAATATTACGGCTGCCATGTCAGATTTCCTTGAAAAATGGTGAAAGCAGCGGTTCAAATTTTATTTGCAACGGTTGAAATTGAAATTCTAATTGCATACCCTTAATCTCCACCAAACAAAGACTAATTAATTAATAAGAAGTAACCTAAGATTCAACATTTGGTGGTCCATTAAGATTATTAATAACTTTTCAAAAAAAAAAAATAGTATCCATCCAATCCCACAAAATGTATGATTAATATACGGGTAATAGTTATAAATATTTGATTTGATAAAAATATCTTACTAAAAAAATGGAATATTCACCATGACACGCTACAACACATTATTGTTCGACATATCGTAACAATGACATAAAAATTAAAGATTGTTTTGTAGTCATTCGTTCTTTTACACTCTCGTACATGACTCAACGGGAGATGTTGCTTACAAGTTCTACTATTGTGTCCTTTTCTCCCACACCTACCACACATTGTCGGGTTCAATGACTCCAAACTTGTTCGTCTCCTCGTCTTCTTTGGCCCTTCCCACCTACCTCCTAGGTTTAGGTGGAAAAATATCAACTTCATATCAATCATTATCGACTTTCCATTGCCAACGGTAGCCAAGTGGAACTATGCACCCGGCATAAGTATCAAGAATAATCCAAGTATCAATATAGGACTCTTTAGTGTGGTGTATGGAACAATAAAAAAAAAAGATTATGCTCAAATATTTTCGAATGACGTAACATTTTGAACACGTACATGGACTTAATGGTCAATAATATTCCAAAAATAATTATACATAGTATACCTGCTATAAATCAGAAATGCCGTATTAAGAGATGGAGCCAAAATTCGTAGTCAGTAAAGCCTAATTTAAAATTCATATATTTAAAAAAAAAAAAAAATCAAATTTCAATGGGACCAGAGACCCAATGGGCCCACCTCCATCCGCCACTATTTGCTGGAACGAGTTCGCAAGTAATTAAATTGATAAAAATTAAACCCTCTTTTGTTGTTTAATTAATAACACGTATTCGCCAACGTATATGCGATTATCATTACTACTACAGGAAATAATAGCATATTTGATCCCCAACCTTTCAAAAACGTACGGGACATATTCTTAATCCTTAAAAATGGCACCAAACATCCTCAGCATTTTTAAAACATAGGCATGGTAGATCCTGATGACAGAATTCGTCCATTTCAACCAATAAGATAGAAATAGAAAGACAAAATTGTTCTTCTCTTTAAATAAACAAAAACAAAAAAACTCGGTTACTAATATACTAAAGTGGCTGTATTGCACCAAAATTGAAGTTCAGGCCCTTCAGGAAACTTCTGCAAGTATGGTGAAACTTCCTTGACTTCCATTGCAATTTTAGATGAGCAATATTGAATATGCCAATATGCTCATTGACAAAACTCATATTTGATTGTTTGTAAATTAAAACACAGTAACTTCATTGTAATATTCGTTCTAAGAATATTATCAACGTTGTATAGTTGTGAGATTGTCTCAAACTACTAGTAGAGATGGCAAAAAATCCGTTCAACCTGATACCCGTAAGACCCCTATTGGAATATTCATTCTTCAATTAGTTAGTTAATTAGTTAACAGTTAGCTAGTTAACTGTAGCTGTTAGTTTGTTAATTGAAGCACTAGTTGGCTACAGCTGTTAAGCCAGCTCAATCTATTTATACAGACGGATGTACTTCATTTTCAATTGAATAAGATTTTCCCTCCTTTTTCCCTCTTCTTTAGGGATGGCAATTCGAACCGTAAAAATCGAAAACCGCGGTTAGAATGGGGTAAAAAAAATCGAACCGATGGTGTAATGGGGCGGTTATGGTTTTGATTTTAATGAACCGCTTCGTGGTGGGGCGGGTATGGTATTTAGCGATGGTGCCCCAACCCGAACCGATTACCCGCTAAAAAAAATTAATTGGATACAAACCCAATTAAAAAATTGAGCCCATGGCCATTATCCACAATTCCAACCCAATTCATTTATACCCTAACCCTTATATCAAATCTTTCACACCCTAAAACTTAAAATTGGAAAATTGGAATCCTCCAACTCCATAGCCGACTGCCTCCATCTGTATGTGTGTTTACAGTTATTAGCCCAACGGCACCGGTAGCTTGCTTATACAGTTAGAAGGCTCCCAATCATTACATGTCGTAGCCCGTTGCACCACTTGAGACAGCTTGGATACACCACCTCCAGAACCCGAACGTGGAGCCCGAGCATTTGCATTCAACTTTGAGCTTGAAGTAGGGGTGTCTGAACTGAAATCTTCATGGGTATTTGCCTTGGTTCACGGGATCAAAAGAAATAAACTTTTATCTAACATTAGAGGTGGATATCAATATCATGGAAAAGAAAATCCTAAAAGGAATCACATGGAATTCATAATACCAAGAATATAATGGAACCCCTCCCCACAAACAGTAACAATCCGATTGCGAGGGTAATATCGAAAATATGAAAAATGTATAAATCTGTGGAATCATGCAATCAACAAATTTTTTTTGTTGTTGAAGTAATTAAGTAAAAAATGAGATGATAATTTCCATAATTGTTAACAGCTTTGAGATTCACCCTTTCCATACATGGTTTAATTTATAAATAAATAGAAATAGTCATTGTTTGTCCATTGAATGTGTTGTTGAAAACAAAGTCTT
>CAIGRO010194948.1:0-14767 GCA_903798355.1 Fraxinus baroniana
CAAAGAAATCATAAATTCTCTACTACCACGACTTTCACAACCTACCAAGTTGCCACATATAAATCTACATAGCATTACGTTTCGACCACCACGCCCATCGGACTCCACCAACACCAACCTCACTTCACTCCCCCCACATGAATTTGAAGATTGGAGCACTTAGGACCCACAATTTTTGGTCAAATAACTCTCTTCGTGCATCGCGCCCGTGGAGAGTTTCAGACCAGAAATTGAAATGAATGCGGGGATAATTGGTTCAATCAGATTTATACCCATTGTTGTTTGGATTTGCCGATGGTTCGATTGATGCCAATTTGGGGATTTAGTGTTGTGGGATGCATGAATTAAAGAAGAAGATTTTGGCGAAATGGACGTCGCCACTATCGAATGTCTAGATTACAGTAGAATGATTTGAGGCAGATTTGATTGATATGAGACCATGTATAGGTTCATCGAGGTGAGGGGTAACCGTTGGTGGTGGTGCGCAATCATAGGTGACGTCGAAAGTGGGGTTGCCGTGAAGGGTTGTATACGACAAATTGGTATTTTAGGCTGCAAATGTGACTGTTTTTGATAGATTTTGTGATCAATACTATCGAAGAGGATGTTGGGGAGAGTGAAACAAAGCTAGTGGTGGTGAAGTCCAGCGAGCATGGAGGCCAGAAGGTGGTGCTGTGTGGATCTATAGGTGGCGGCTTGGTGGGGTTGTGAAAGTGGTGATGATGGTGGATAATTTAGGAATTATTTATAATATTTTGAAAAATTTAGGACAGTAACTGCAATTAGTTGTTTATTTTTTATTTTATTTTCTTTTCTTTTTGTTCCATTTGAATATGAGGGTAAAATTCTCATTTTATTGGAAAAATGGCTGAAAATGACCTTTGGCGCAATGAAAGGTGGAAGGTAGGTGTGAAAATGCCAAAAAATGAAAGGTATGGACGTTTTGCACAATAACATTGAAAGGTAGAGACGTTTTGTGTTATTTACCCCTTTGCAAACCTAAAATTCAATCAATCAAAATAATTGTAAAGCACATTATCAGAACACACAATCAAAAAAAATAAGAACGAGAAGAAATTGATGAACAAATTATATATTTAATACATAGACGGAGAAAAAATTGATTAATATTTGAATTTACTGAGAATTATACATTATAGGCAACTTGTAATGTCCCGTGAACACGTTCTTCCTCAGCTGCTTGGTGAAGACGTGGAATTCGAGGGTTTTGGGAGATTTCCCTTTTCCAGTTGTCTCACAGAAAAGAATAAACTCATTTATATATTAAATTTTAAGGAAAATCTGTAGTGTTCATAGAAAGGAGAGATGGTTGGCATCACCCCAGACAGGGTCGAAAACTACTTTCGGGCTTTACCTGTTACCTTACACATCTGGTCAAGGCTACCCATTTCGGTGGATCTCTAACCCATTTTTTTTTTCTCTTTTTCTTTTCAACTCTAAGACGAATTTTGATCAATCTAGAATCTGAAGACCGAGACCACGGTTGACCGCAAAAACAAACCGTAGGAATAATAATTTTTTATTTTTAAGAAAAATGTCCTAGAATGATCAATCCACGTGTACCTAAAAAAATTGAGAAACGTAAATTTAGCGAAGTCATTACTCGTGTGCGGGTGAGATTTGAATACGGGTGAGATTTGAATACTAACAACCATGACCAATGGCTATCTTTTTCACCGTAGAGGACTAAAGTTTCTGCATTTATGTATGCATCACTAATATTTTCATGATCATACTCATATACTGACTCATGCAACATTACATGGAAAAACCAAATAACCTTTTGAACTTTATTGATTCATTCAAGAACGACTAAAACCAGGTCAAATGCTTTGTCTCAAGTTATTTTTGGAAATGCGTCTCCACTCGAAAAATGAGGTAAATCATCAAATTCAACATTGAATGTAGGGCCTGGGAACAAATCGGTCGTCAAACTCGTTAAAGACAACATTTAAATAAAGAAAAGCTTTTACATGAGCTGATTCGACATGAGACTAAAGATAGACAAAAGACCTGATTTAAAGTCCATGTTGAGGACATAATTTAAATAAAGATTATTCCTTAAGAACCACATAATCTCACTCCTTGTGGACAACATATCATGAATGTGAATTCAAGTATATATATTCCGGTTACAACATCAAATTTCTAACTTTTCCTCCTCTTTGGCGTCAGCATTGACTTTGTGGTAAACAAGATAGTAAGAAGAAGAAACTAAACTAAAATCTTGCTGGTGGTTATTTGACACTAGTTAGTTGCTCCCACCCAATTTAGATGAACATGTAACTTTAAAAAAGGTAAATAGCACATAACATCCATACATTTAAATGTTATTGTGCAAAATTACAATAAATTTGAATTTTGATAATATACTAATTTTAAAAATTCTTCAACGATCGTACGATAATCAAATCTACAAATTGCTTATGTCATCTCAAAACTTATTTCGAGAACTGCATTATGAACATCTTGAATAGTCCAAACAAATATCGAAAATATTAAAAATACGTTAAACATAAGTTTTAAAGAAAGACATCCAACTTGCATTTTTTTAAAAAAAAAAATTCAATCATTTCATTAACATTTATTATTTTTACGATACAAATTTCTCAATATAATTTTCATCATTTTATTAGGAAATTTTATATGGAATATGATATCAAAATTTTTTCAAAATTTTGCATTCGAAAGTCATATCCCATGTAAAATTTTGGATGCAAAATTACATGGGGTATGATTTTTTTGGACGTAAATTTTCGATTGTAAAATTTCTCCAAACTTCTTTACAAGTTCGATTGTCCCCCCTAATTTTAAAGTTCTGCGTCTGCCCCTGCTTCTTGCCCTTAGTTCCTTTAATTTTAATGCATGAATATATAAACATAAAACTAAAGAAATACTTCATTTTGCTAATATATATGGGCAGAATTTGATAAATTTCAGTAACAATGCAAAATTGCAAATTATCTCGAGGAAATATCATATATACGCCAAACGACCATATGTGAAGCGATATTCAAATTCTTTGCTGCATTGTCCAAGCAAACAACACACATGCCCAATAATTTGAATGTTTAATAGTCAAATATCAAACGAATCATAACAAATGCTAATTTATAATTCAATGGTGTGCTAATATCTTTTTTTCTCATCAATAAGTGCATTTAAGTTTTGAACCATTTAAGTCTCATGATTCCTATTTAAAATATAATATAATATGCACAAGATAATCTTCTTAAGATTGTTGGGAAAAACTGACGTGCATAAATTATATTCAAATAGCATACCTTTTTACATGCATAAAAATCGAATAAAAATTCGACTTACCAAAACCGAACATGTAAAGTAGAAACGAGAAATGCACAAATATGAATTTGATCAAGGTAAGAGTTCGAATCTTTCTCTTTAAAACGATTATGCAATGCACGAGTGCTAACAATTTTCGACATTCGTCTCCTAAGATATAGCGACGACGTCCCGCAATGGGAGTGCTCTAAATTATGTAAACCAACGAACCTTACTCATGTTTTGATGTCTCTTTATTATGAAACTCTACTTCAAATTAAATGAACAAATGATATGCATCAACATGACATGTATGTGTGAATTGAATGAATAAATTTCCATACATATGGGTGATATATAGTTGTCGAAAAAGTTTGTCTCAAAAGACTAATATTACCTAATCAAGGACACAATAATTGGAATTTATCTCTATACATAAAGGGACACATTTATTGGAAAATAATCATTCCAAAAATCACGATCTTTCATATGGAAAGACACTTTTTGAGCGGTTCTAGAATACTTCATAATATTTAACATAGTTTTTCAATAATTCATGTATTTAAGCAGCTTAAATTTTTGGTTTAATTCTCGTTCACCCAATAACAATTTCCACTAAATAAATCATTTTAATACAAAATTCCAACGGTGAACACACGAATTCACAAAAGTGACAACGGATTTTTATGGGCAAAGCTTGTATAAAGAGAGTTCTCCCAATTACTTAAAGGTGTAGCATGCTTCAATTTAACATGAATTTGAATTTGTCATGGTGGAAGGTATCAAGCATTTGGAGTTTCATTTTTAATCTAGTTTTCAGACTTGAAAGCTATGAAGTGATATCAATACTTGAGCAAGTTAACAGAGTGATTGACTTGAGAATTTTATTTCTAAATATTTATACATACAATTATGGTAATGTGGTACAGTTATTTAACCTCTTAATTGCAAATGGACTTGTGATTTATTCCCTCATTGTCCATCCATCTTGAAGAATCAATGCCTATTGGATATTTCTTATTTCAGAAAAATGAAACTTACACTCAAAAAAACTCCAAAAATTGTCTTACTAAATTGAAAACTATTTGACTTGCTGAGAAATGAATAGAGTAAAATCATTTTTCACAACAATGTGTAATGTATCAGAACCACGTTACCTCACTTTCACAGCTATTAAAAGAACATTTTATAGTAAACTTTTTATTATGATGCGAATTAAATGCTATTCAATAATTTTTTTATTGTCAACTACCCCTTTTCCAGACTCAGACTCGTGTTTTGTACGTCACAAATTTCAGCCCCTGTTACACATTAAAGTTTTTATTCTTTTACTCATTTTCAACCACACATTCTTCAATAAAGTAATATTTTCCATCACATTAATAACTTTTCCTTCTTTTTCAACCACACATTCTCTATCAATCAACAATTTCAGAATACATTCTTCCAAAATAACATGGCTCAAACACACCATTGATCTATCTCTTCAGAGCATGCAAATTGCAGAAATAATACCAGAGAGATGTTCCATATTTAGCAAGAACTAAATCAAGAACACGTCTAGACATTGCAAAATTTGGTGTTGGGTTGGAATTACATTGTACCAAATATTTGGTGCAAAACAGGGAAAAATGGTGTTTTGGTGCAAGGGTTGGAGTTGGAGTTGGAGTTGGAGTTGGAGTTGCCCTAACTTCATTTTCTTGTAAAATTCACGACCCAAACAAGTTATCACTACAAGAATAGGCTTGGGACTTGAGAAGTGCACTAAAAGAATCACCACATGTAACTTAAAGAACAGTAGGAAAAGATACCTAAACCATATATATCAAGAGCTTGTTTGACAATCATTATTGTAAAAAAAGAGTTGAGTAGTGATTTTTAGGAGAATATATAGTTAAAAAGTAGGTAAAATGTTTTGATATGCGTATAATATTTTATTATGTGAATGTGCGGCTGAAAATGATCCTGTAGTAAACCATAAAATAAATTAATGTGTGTCAAACTGGTACTAATTTCATACACTTGCACCAGAATTTGTGCAGGAACCAGAACATCAACACAGTACGGTGCATGTAGCAGCATCTATTATCTAGAGTTGCCATGTTATGCAAAATTTGCCCTTATGGATACAAGCAGAGTAGTACAAGTTCAATCTAATCGAGAGTTTTCAGTTGAACCACGAGTCCCGACCCTACAAATAGAACTCTATCGCATGGGACCCCAATAATTGTACATAGAACATCCTTTAATTATCAGCGGGTTTTATATAATCAATTACTAACTTACATATCGAAGTGCCTCTATTTTTTTCTTGCAAATTCTGGTATTCTTGAAGCAAGTCATTCACACATTTTTCCACTAATAGATGCTATTCAATAATAGAGTTCTGTTTCATTTTCCACTTCATCCCATATTAGGCATATCAAACTCAAAGGATTACACGTTTCTTTGCTACTGATAAGTGTGTTTTTGCACACTAATTTAATACCTAAATATGTTTATTATTGATAAAAATGAGGGAATTTCTACTCACAATTAAGTAATTGTTGCTTTGTAAGTAAAAATTACCCAATGGAAATACAACAAGACAAAAGGAGGAAGAAATGGACAAAAAGTGTGCAAAATTGTGAATGTGAGGACCAAAGTGAGCAAAAGTAAAAAGTTTAAGGATCTTGGATGCAATTTATGAAGGACATAATTGATATAAAAGTCAAAATTTGATGACCAAGTTGTACAAGATAAAAGTTGAGAGAGTGTGCAATTGCCTGGGACATGATTGCAAAATTAAAACTGAAAATTTGTTTTGGACACAAAGTTAAAAATCTTGGACTTTTTGCCATTTGTCCGAAACTTTGAGGACCAAAGATGCAATTTCTGAATAGGGTTATTAAAAAGTAAAAACCCAGTAGTTGCATGTCTGTTCTTTTTCTTCTCCTCTCTGCTGGTTCTTTCTTTTTTCTTTTCTTTTTCTTTCCAATTTCTTGATATTTTGGGATACAAATTAAAAGTACAAGGAAAATACATTCGAGAATTTGGAGAAATATTTGGGGAAATCAAGGCCAAGTTTCCAAAAAGGGTTTTATCTATAACTTTGTATTTTATCCATTATTTTGTCATATTTGTAATGTATTGTTATAAATATTCTCTTTTTTGTCATTTGTATAAAATTGGCTAGTTATTTGTGCTGAAATTTATGGTAGTAACTTAACTTAACTTTTAATTAATTTTAATAACAACACAAATCAGTATCAAGAACTATAACCTAAGCCCAAGTCGATGAATCTTTATATATATTGCAGGGGTAAGAGGACAAAATAAGGATCTATGCGCCATATTGCAGAAAAAATATCCTGTTACATGGTAAAAAATGTGATCCTGTACAATAAATTGTTACAACGAAACACGAAAACAAATGAACTATATATTTGACTACATATTCGGATTCAAAACAAAACAAAACAAAACTATATGTAGCTATAAACATTATAGCCTTTTCGTTTTCCCAACAAAGAATGGGAAAACGAAAGAATGAAGAATGGCTACAAACACTGCACCTATTGTGAAAAATACCGGTCATGCTCCCTTCCTCTTTTCATCCAAAGTCTGCTTGAAGCCAAAACAAAACAATATGAAATTTCACTCAATAGTAGAATATCTATGTTATATACCCTCACCAAAGGCGGGCTTTAAATTACACAAACAATTAATCTCTAATACTTAAAAACACAATCCACATGAAATAAATAGAAATTGACCAATTTTTGGAGGGCTGTAACACTTGCTCTTTTCTGTAGACAATGATGCAACAAAGAAAAAACTCAAAGCTCATCATTAATGTAATTTCCCTCGTTGAATCTTTACTACTTCCTGTTGAACAGAACTATCAATTTAACCTACAAGCTCAATGTCAAAGAGTAGATAAAGAGACTGATTTGTAAATTTAAGCATTGATAGATTCGTTATAATGACAGCAAAAATGAAGAACTCACAAAAGAAATTAGTTTTAAGTGCTACACAGAAATATGCCAAGCTATAATAACATGCAGGAAAGAATACCTTACTCTGGAATATTCTCATCGTCAGCACGAGTGTATCTCTTATTCTATATGGAAAATAAAATAGCATCTTGTTAGAAATCTCTAATTCATGGAAGAAAGTAAAATATATGAACTACTTTTTTTGCTTGCCAACCAGTGTATTGACCCAACAACAAAGGATTTATAAAGAAAATGACAAGTCCAAGGGATAGAAAATCTCAAAAACAAACAAAAAGACAAAAACGTGCATGTCATAAGATTTGTAATGGTGCATTTTGTGTCAAATCATTGTTAGTTTGTCCAAACCAACAAAGTATTTGAACAAAGTTTTTTCGTAAACATATAACCTCTTAAAAAGGTCCAAAGCGGGAAAGAACAGTCTAGTGTTTATGAATTTCCTGCAAAATATTTTTAAATTATGCATGTATATTTTGTCTATATTATTTTTGATACTGTAGGATGAACCTTTTTTCCCTGGATGACATCTTGTTAAGCAGTGGGGAAGTCTAACTTGAGTTTTTATTTGACTTGCTGCCTCTGTATCTTTAGAAAACGAATGTAATTCAATTTTCTAACCTTAACTCAAAAGGAAGTTAAAAGATTCAAAATTGCAATCATCACAGAAACCACACAAGTAAGAAAGACAAGTATACTTTTGATTTAAAAGGAAAAAGAAAATCATGATCCAAAAAATATGAAAAAGACTTGAGAAGTGAAATTGGTGTTACCGAATATCCTCATTTGTGCTGAAGGGATATGACGAGCCATTTGAACATGTCAAAACAAACTGTGCTGAGAGGCCACCGGGTATTTTGATCTGCAAACGTAAGAAAGGAGCATCACACAGGAGGTGTCCAACCTATTCT
Source organism: Fraxinus baroniana (assembly GCA_903798355.1). Classification (NCBI taxonomy): domain Eukaryota; kingdom Viridiplantae; phylum Streptophyta; class Magnoliopsida; order Lamiales; family Oleaceae; genus Fraxinus; species Fraxinus baroniana. The sequence goes on from CAIGRO010194948.1 coordinate 8,207, forward strand.
CTTACAGTTTGTAAATCCAACAATTACAAATTCAAATAGCACCATAAGGCATGCCTCTCCTTTCAAGTTATTTTACATAATAAATGTTAATATTAAACGAAGTTCATCAAAGTGCCCACCCCCAAGCTTGGGTTTGGTCTCCTCCAAACCTCTGGTGTGTGAGCATGTATCACTTGCTCGCTCTCATACAGAGATAGAAAAAAAGATCTTCTGATCATGCATAATCTTCTTTGCTAGGAAACTCCGTTAAATCTGAATTTGTGCATAGCAATCCTTTTGAAGGATTTCGGTAGTAACAAGAAGTTCTTGGTAGCAGCAAATATTTATTTTCATTATAAAGAAATACAAGTGCATAAAATCTGAAATACAAATATACAATAAGCTAACTTCTATCGATCCAAGACACATCCTAAGCAATACATGAATTCTAACAAGTCAATCACTTATTTTAATTGTTGTAGCAGAGCTTTTTAAAATTTTAGTTGGCTCAAGGTCATAGGAAGCAAGGATTAACCAAAACATCTTTAGAATATTTCTCTGCAATTAACACGGCTTGCGTTTTATCAACCTCAACTTGAAAGCCCGAGCGCCACAAAAGTATAGTTGTTGGCTCCCAGTTCTCGGAAGAATCTAACTGTTGAATCTTCAAGTAAGTAGCTGATCAATAATATATTAAAAGAACATAGCTGAAAACTTTGAAGCATTATTAGTTACCAATCAAATATAATTTATAAACTTGGACATAGGGTATACATAAGCATATGTCCTGGAAAAGTTAACAAGGACCTTAAAATGTCTACATATACCATTTTCTCAACCTAAAATATTACTGTGATATCAGAAACGAGATATATATGAGTAGTTCTACATTTTCGGGAATTCCAACGGAAGTTTATAAATCATGTCTTCAGAAGAATTTGATAGATATAAAGCAATTAATTATGACACAACGCTTAAATTCCAGCAATAAATAATTATTTGTGTATTCACGTGTCCTTTCTGTTGATATCAAGTTTAAAATCTTATATTAGACTCTGATTAAGAGAAGTGGTGATACTAGGTTTGCCTCATCATTCTTATATGTGGCTTTGGCCTCAACATAATTGGAAGGAGGCAAAGGAGCGGTTTGCAGTGACAGTGGCAAAGCTTACAAGAAAAGTTTCTCCAGAACAAAGAGAAAGCAGGAATGCCAAGATGCCACTTGTGGGGAAAAAAAAAACACTTGCTTTAAGAACTCAATGTGTTTAACCTACCAGTGTTTGGACTCGGAATGTTGCCTGGCCTTCGGAAAGATAAGTATCAATCTCCTCTTGCATCTCTTCGTCTGAGTATAGTAAACCACTCATCAGATAACATTCATTTTGACAGGCAACTGTCACATAATATTTCAGTAAAAAGAACATGCAAAAAACCAATCAGAATGATAGCCGATATTTGCAGTTTATCCTTATTTTTCCTCCTTCAGGTTAGGGGAAGGGGCTGGAGAAATGGTGTTTATGGTGGGTTTCCACATTAAAGGTTAACCTCTATGCACAATTGTTAATTAATTGCACTTGAAAATCAATTTAGAAATTAGTTGTGGAACACAGAAGAAAAGGTTAAACAAAAAAAGCATGTTTGGAACACAGTATTTGACTAGAGAAAACATTATAATAAACAGGAACTTAGCTTACATTATATCTTATAGTACTATCCAATCTACCCTAAGAACATGATATAAAATTACAAAAGATTTATACTCCTTTTGGCAATTTTAAATAGGAATTATTTTTTCTATTATTCCCAACACAATCACAAAAGTAGATTGGCAAGCTATATATATATTTTCTTCATTACAAATGAACAGGAACACATCACAATTGGTAACTACAAAATTATTTTCTGGAAATGTTGTGCTACGTATCAAGATAAGAACCAAGTCCAATATATTGTGTAGACTACTACTAAATGGAAAGATAAATTGAAATGAGGTTCTTAGCTATGTATTTGTGATTTGTTGTTCACTTAAACAATGAGTTAATAATAAATAAACCTGACTCAAACATATTAAGCAAACACAGAGGCAAGAAGTGTTTCCTTTGTGAATGTTATGCAGCATAGTTATATTTTTCATATATACTAATGCCTTCCACTCTTGAAGGGATCCTTCCTTCAGTTACAATCTACAATCACTTGCGTTATTAGAGTTTCAAGGAGAAGATAAAGTAACAGGCACGAATGAAGCCATACACACTAGTAAAAAGGTTATATACAAGAGCTATTCTCTGAAATACGATTAAGACATTAAACTACCAACTTCCTCAAGCAGTCAAAAAATTGTAATAGAGCAGTTTATTGTACAAACATATGAAATGGCTACCAATTATTTTCAAAGTCAAGGTTTCGAGGACTGAAATGGATTCTTGTCTTTCAATGAAACTGCACTTACCACATGTTATCTTGTTGTGATCATTGGCAAAAACTCTCACAATAGAACCCTGAAAATGACAATTTGGTGTTTTAAGTAAGAAGTTTAGCATTCTGTATAAAGTGGAAGGTGCATTAATTTGAAACTATTTAAAAATAAAAAATAAAAAATAGAAGAGATAGACATATAGAATTTGATCTTAAACCTATAAATATTCAAGTTTCCTTGGATGAGAGGTATTGTTTTTTTTAATAAGAAACACAAATTTATTAATCAAAGTATCCTTCAGAAAATAATGCTTAATATGCAACAACAATAAACTAATTGGGGGAGTCTATATCGGATTCTTTGTCACTCCATTTGATCCATCTTTACAATTATGGAAAATTCGAATGCAATCATACCCTTTACCAAAATAAGGGATGGAAGGATTAAATTCTTGCAAATTTGTGTGTTGTTTTCAATAATCCAAATCCGTCCTATTAGTACCATGTCAATTCAAGGGTAATTTTGGAACAACGAATGCATCACTCAACATTGAATATATATGAAAATTTTACTAAATAAATCATACAAACTTTCTCATTGGATATTGAATTGATCATATAGCACCTTCGGAACTGTTAAGGCATTCAACTGCATGATTCCCATAATGTACAAAATATAAGTTCATATACCTGTTGTCCTTGTTCATTCATTGGTATGCATTCAATGGCTATAAGTTTGTCCACATCATCAGCTGTCACTACATAATCTGGATTAGTGGCCCCTGATACAAACACAAAAATAGAGGTAATAGAGATTTTAAATGCAAATAAAGTATTGTCATTGGAGATTAAGTATATTAATGAGAAGACATTAATATACTTACCCTCGATGTACTGTCTAGTTCCATCCGGATAATGGCGAACCCACTAATAAGTAGAGAAAAATTGGTGACCAAAAAATTTAACTTATCAATACAGGGAACTTGAAATATATAGCCATTACATATGAGTAATATTGATCATACCTTGAACATACAAAGAGAAGTTCCGTGTACAGGATATCCACAGCCCAAGAGTTTACATCCTGGTTTAGCCTCCCCAATAATTTGAAAGCCTTCTATTCCAGGACCCTCTTCTGAAGGCAGAACTTCTACTTCTGAAAGCAGAACTTCTATTATACGTTGCAAAAGAAGAAGATGCATTAATCTGTCAGAAGGGTATATGGAAGATTACCTTCTGAACTAAAGGAAGCAACTCCATCACCCATAGTTGGTTGATGGAAAGATTGTTCATTGGTCCATTGCTCAGATCCTCTCTGCAATCCATTGCTGTCAAGCAAATGCCCTGCAAAATTTCTGCAATTTTAATCAGTCAGCACTCTGCATGAAGAGGAATTTTTTCAAGTAACAAAGTAACAATTAAGATAGGATCAATCAAGAATTAGCACATTCTGATGTTGACAGTCTCTCCTAGCTTCCAATGTAGTTGTGCCAATTAAAATAAACTGTATTATAAAATCATTCCATGAACCTTATTGCATTCTACAAAAAAGGATTAAGTCGTTAGTCATAAGGTAGATGAAATCCTTTCATTCTCCAACTGCAGCTTCATCTATAATTTTCCTTCAAGTCTCCTAATTATATTAATTTATACTTCTTCGGCATAGATGAGTGATGAAATTGGTATAAACATTCAGAGGAATAGAAGAATACTCAAAATCTCTAATAATGCATGACAATGAACTCCATTGCTTAAAGATAATTAATGTAAATTGCATATTGGAGGAATAAAGAGTTACTATTTTACCACACATCCAATACCTAGGAAAATAACCCACCCACCCCAAAACGAAAAAAAAAAAAAGAACAAAAAGAAAGAGAGATTATCATTTGTTGATTTAAATGTAGATCCTACACTGGCAAGTGGCGACATTTATAAACTAAAGAATTGATAATAGGCTGAATAATTTTATTCATCTACCCAATCGTATTTATAAAAGATACAAATCATATTTAAGGGGGACAACTAATTCTATTACTATGTTAATTCCTAGCTAAATAAGAAATATAATTGATACAAACATCTACACATTCTAACTCCTCTCAAGTTGCTGCATTATCACACATGTCCAATTTGGATAATGATGTAAAGAATGGTCCGTTAACAACAACACAAGTCATACTATCAACCAATTAATCCACACTCTTAATTTAGAGAACCCGTCCTCGATGTACTTCCTGTCAAGTTCAACATGCTTGGTTTGACCATGTTGTACTGGGTTATTTGCTATATGAGTAGCTGTTTTGTTATCACATGAAAGCACCGTGAGATTCTTTGGACCAAACCCAACCTCACCAAGAAAAATTTCGGCCACGTAAGTTCGGTAGTTGAATGATTAAGAGCGTAGTCTAGACAGTGATACCACATTTTGTCTATACTCCTCCAAATCACCAAATTGCAGTCAATAAATGATACATACCTGACATAGACTTCCTATCCAATCTCAAACAAGCAAAGTCTGAATATGTATAACCCACAATATATGCATGCCCATGTTTACAGAACAAAATATTCTTCCCCAGAGGGGAATTTAAATACGCCAAAATACAATTTGTTGCATTCATATTTCAGTCACTCAAATTATGCATAAACTGACTCAACATACATTGCATATAACAGTTCAAGTTTTGGTGCGAGTTAGATCAACTTCCTACTAGTATTTGATATCTCTCTTAGTCAAAGTTAGACCAGGGTAGATAGATAGGCCATGGACACCTCAATATGAGTGCTTACAGGCTCACAAGCTGACTTGCTGAATTCTGCCAAGAGATCTATTATATACTTTTCTTGGGAAAGAAGAGGCACATGCTTTGACAGAGATACTTCAATGCCGAAGAAGTACTTTAGAACCCCATGCTTATGGTTCTACTAGAGTTTGGTAGAGAGAAGGTAATTTCTGAATTTTTTTGGTTTCCTTGCCATGATACCAAATTGAAAATCGACTAATCAATCATATTTATACTAGATGCAAATCCTATTTAAGGTATGACAACTAATTCTAACTAAAAGGATATGCTTAATTAGAATATAAGTTTTCAAACAATTCATGCTTCTAAACAAGTTGAAGTAACAAATCTGATGTAGCATCAAAATGAAGTAACTGAGGTCAGAGAAGCAGTAGACAGGGAATAAGAAGAAGAACAGCAGGGGAAGAGAAGCACAGGAAGAAAGGAAAGAACCAGAGAAGAAGGAAAAAACTAGAATAGAAGGGAGAAGAAAGAATACCAGAGAAGGTGAGAAGAAAACCATGGGCAGCAAGCCTGTTAATGTCAAATCTCTGTCCGAGTTTTCAAACTTACAATACCAATTATATAAAGGAAAACAAACCTAAAGAGAAAGGGGCCTTGGGCCCCAAAGACAACAAGGCCAGTTAATCTAAATGAACATAAGTAGAAGTAGCCCAAAACATAACATATATAGGTGATGTCCTCATTAAAATCACCTCCAGAAATATAAATAAACAAAAACTACAGTAATGCAAACTTCATACTCTTATCTCCAACACCAATCTCTTTAAATAGTATATAGAGAGTCTCACTTAGCTAAGAACATGAATTGTGGAACCTGAAGTGGGGAATGTAATACAAGGTTCATTTCGAGTAATTAATGAAAGTTTGAGGTTTACAATGATAAGGTTTAAGCATCCAAAAGATAGGTGACTGCACATGGGAATACTATTCTCTCCAGCCAGCCATTTCTGAAGTAGAAAACTTGGCAGGCCTAAGTAGCATGACATATACTCTTATAACATAAATGAAAGAAAACATATTGGGTAACAACCCAAGCCCGAGGCCTCAAGACCCACACCAGAACCATTAATAAGTCACTGGCCAAATGACTTAAGCCATTGGTAATGCAGGGCCTTACAAACTTCTCTATCTCTGGACGGAAACCAAATGATAATACAAGTTAAAGGAAGAGCAATGTTAGAAACTCAAAGACATGTATAAATGATATAAGACATATAATCTTATATCATAAATGAAAGAAAACATAATGGGTAACAACCCAAGCCTGAGGTCTCAAGACCCGCACCAGAACCATTAATGAGTCACTTACCAAATGACTTAAGCAATTGGTAATACCAAAGTTTAAAAAGACGAAACT